>PVJL010007302.1:0-80118 GCA_004026885.1 Lyroderma lyra | reverse complement strand
GAGCTCCCCAGCAGACTTGGGTTTCTGCCTCTGTCCTCCCAGCCTTCACCCAGAAAGGCAACTCAGGAGCTATGGTGCTCTGGCTGGCTTGTCTGTCTTCGGTCTGTGAACACCCCTGGGGCAGGCCTCGGCCTTTTCTGCTCTGTGCATTCTGAGCCTGCACACTGTGGGCCTTCAGGACACCTCAGGGCCATTGCCATACACCCACCATGGCCAGAGCTTCCAACCATCAGAAAGCTGAGGCTCAATCTCTGTTCCCGGACCCCAGGGGCTTCCAAGTCTCCTCCAGGTAGAGCGTGAGGTCCCAGCTGTCAGGTCCCAGCACATGTGCCTCCAAGTGCTGAGCTGGTGATTTATTGTCCACTCGGTCTCTCCTGCGACAGACACAGGAGGTCATGGTACAGAGAAGGGAGTACATGAGCTGAGCTTCAAGGAAGCAGGGAAAGGTCAGTGATGGGTACACCCCATTCCAAACTGAGTGAGGCTTCTGCATGTTCTGGAAGAAACTATTGCAAGTGGGGAGTAGGGTCCCCCAAGGCCCAAAGGAAGGCGATGTCCCCAGGCATGGTGGGGCGAAGGCTGTTGTAGGAGGTGCAGATGCGGGCCTGTGAATGGGGGATGGCCCTTGTGATATAACATGACCCTGATATTGCCAAGCAAAGCATGAGAAAGGATGCCCGGCGTGGGGGAGCTGGGAGGGTGTGGTGGTGCCAGTGAAGGAAGGTATCCTGTCTCCCTTCAAAGAGAACTGCTCTGGGGAGTCTCCTTAGGGCCACATGGTAGTTACCAAGTCTCAGGCTCCCACAGCACCCCAGATGTGGGGCTGGCAGCCTTAGCCCCTGGCACATAGACAAGCTACCTCATGCGGCTTCTCAGAGTACAAACGGCAGAACCTGTGTGTGCAATCTGGCTCATTTCCTCACCATTGCCCAGTTATCCCCTTCTCTGAGCCTCGGTCTTGCCCTCTAAAATGGGGACATTAGTTGCTACCTTACCAGGGTTCACCACATGAGGATTAACTTGGGTAACGGAGTGGCCCAGCCTGTAGCCTGCCCTCACAGACACTGCTTCAATCCATCTGAATCTCCACTCTAGACTGGAGCGTTAGTGTTATCTGCAGGTTCGTCCTTGGAGCTCACCTAAATCCGTGCTGTTGCAGTGCCAGGTGCTCCATTTAGCCAACTGGAAGGAACCGTCAGAATGTTTTTGATAGGCAGTGACAGGAATCTCAAAGTGGCTTAAACAAGCAAACAATGAAAGCAGAAGGAAGTTATGTAACCAGGCAGCCTAAAGGCTGATAGCTTCAGGCCAGGCTTTACCTGGCTGCTCATGACCTCAGCGGGAGTCACCTCTCCTGACCTCTCGGCTTTGTTTCCTTCCTTCTGTGCTGGTGTCATTCTCAGCTGGACTTTCCCTTACTGATATCTAAGGGCTCTTTATATGTTAGGGAAATGGGCCCTTTAGTTATGACATGGATTGCAAATATGTTTCCCATTTTTCTAGGTGTCTTTCGACTTCACTTTTGATGGGGTTTTGCTATGTATATAGTATCGGGAAAAACCTGGCCATAAATGTCTGTTTTTCATATTACATTGTAGGATCCATTCCGGACAGCCCTCGTATATAGATGTAGTCAGTTTAATACTCTTTCTTTTATGGCTCTGAGCCTGTGTTCTCCTTAGAAACAAAAGCTGCCTCTCATGCAACTCTCCAGCCCCTGTGTGGCCACATAGGGCAGCATATATTACGGGGTTAGGAAATGAGTTCATATGAAGAAGACAGACCTCCACTCTTGGTCATGAGTCTGCTCCCTTTGCGTTGGGTACATCACAAGATCACACTGGTGACCCACAGACACTGCACGAGTGTGCAGAGTATTTACGACCCTTGGGTGATGATGAGTGGGGTGGAGATTGATGGATTCAGTATAAATGGCTCCTGCTCCACCATCTTCTTCTTCTCTTTCTTGACCATACTATGATTTAACATTAACCTAGGAGACCGAGAGTTAATACGGGAAACAGAAATTGGGCTTGGGAAACCAAAACCTACCTTAGCCCTTACTGTAACCAGGACAATTGAGACCTATGCCTGACTAATCAATAATAACCACCTGGACAACTGAAGTCTATGCTTGACCGATCAGTAGTGACCACCTAGGTTTCCTTCCACATGTTGCCTAGCAACCTCTCCCACCTATATAACTTCACCCCCCAAACGGCCGGAGCTGCTGCTCTCCCATTGTGAGGCAGCCCGGCAGCTTTTCCCAATAAAGCTTGTCACTGCCACCTGGTGTTTCGGCTCATGTGTATCAGAGATAAAGAGGAAGGAGGGTCTGGCAGGGATCACATCTTAGCAAAGACACGGAGCAGCTTAGAAAAGGGGGGATGGCAAATCGGGTGAAGAGTTATATGAGGGAAGAGATTGAAGAGGGGATTGGGTGACCCAGAGGGTGAGGACAGACTGTTGTGATGTCCTCTTCTTCACCTTTCTGGTGAGGGGGGATTCCCACCCTACAGATAGGAGAATGGTCAAACACATGGCACCCACACTGAGATCAACAGAAGATTATTAATCAGGTGAACTCACAGCCCAGGAGAGGACAGTGTACGGCACGCAGGGCCCTCAGGAGGGCGCACTCGTGACCAGAGGGAACCCACAGGGACTGTGGGAGGGACTGTGTGGAGTCAGCTGGGTGGAGGAGCCCCTGGTTTCAGCAGGAGGGTGTGACTGGCTTGATCATGGGCTGGCAGGGAAGTCAAGCCTACTATTCAGGGAGAAGAAGGCACCATCCTCATGCTAATCACAGCTGGGGCATTTGCAGGACAGCTGTCTTGTTAAAAAAAATAATTCATGACACTTGTTAACGATGATAAGGATGACTTTCATTCAAGCGACAGCAATACGTAGAGAAACCACTGCAGTGGGGTCTGGAGTTGGGGAGAGAGGTTGGGCTTCACTCTGAATACAACCAGGATGAATGGGAATTTATAGCCCGGGGATGGGGTGGTCAGTGGAGGGAAAAGCACTGGGAGGAAACATCAGGAGTAAAGAGGGATTCAGGCTCACCCCACCTCACAGCATTCTTGCTGAGGGCAGGCCAGAGTCATCAGACATCCCCTGGGGAAATAGTCCGGGATAGGAAGCTGGTCGTGAAGGTGAGGGATTCTGAGTAAACTGATTTAGGAGGAATCTTGCTAAAACTGAACAGGGCACACAGGAACAGGGAGCCCAAGTGTCAGGCATAGTAAAAGAGAGCTGAGGGGAACCTGATAGTTTCTTCAAGGAGAGGGAATTTGTCAGTCTCCACACCTCACAAAAAGGGTTTTTAACGGAAATTTTTCGACTTAAGGAAACTCAGCATTTAATGTAAGAGCCCTTCACAATACAAGATTTTATCTTATATTGGGTGAAACGCTCAACTTGAGTATGATGGAGGCAGCCTTGCTCCACTGGATACCAAACAGTCCAGTTGGATCTGACCCCAGAGACTGGAATTTTATTGGGAAGGAGGGTCAGAACCTGAACTCAGGGCAGGTGGGAGGCTCAGGCCCCGCCCACACCAGCCCCGCCCCCTAAAGGCGAGGCTCCGCCCATCCTCACTCAAGGTTTCCGGCCAACCTACTGGGAAGAGGTTGTAGGAGGAGTCACCCCCAGGGGAAGGACTTTTCTTCTGTCCACGTCAGACCTTTTGGGGTACCCACATCCAGCGTCCTGCCCGTCCTGATGTGTGGGTAGGGGGTCGCTGTGAACGATACAGCCACGAGCCCAGCCCTCCCCAGGATGCTTCCGGCGGTTGCATCCGCCGCAGGTCGCAGGTCAGATTCCATTTCCGTTAAAATCCCAACCGCCCTTCTAACTTCGGCCCATAGAGACCCTGCCTGCTGCCTGGCTATCGTTCATCTTCTTTCCTCCCCGCTCTACTCTCGTCAGGTTCCCACTCCGGAGGTTGGTTCTCTCCCTGGCCCCCAGCCTCTCCCCTCAGCCCCTCAAGGGGAACACCAGGACACCGCCCCTCCTCCTCCTGGGATTCTCAGACCCCAGCCCTGTCCTGAGACCCCTCGTCATTCTCCCCCTGCAGCCAGGCCCTGCTGCTCCCCAGTGTTTTTCTTCGCAGTCACTCCTCAGAGGCTCCTGAACACTGGACTAGGGGAGGTGACTGGCCTCTTTCCTGTGACACCCGGTGTTCTGACCCAAGTCCTGTCCAACCGAAGGCCTACCAGGTGCGTTTGTATTCCCACTGGCCCACTGGAAGGTGTGCTTTCCTGGGTAAGGGGCACCCTGATCCACCCTTGAATGTCCAGAAGGGGTGGGAGAAAGGAGACACGGAAGCAGGGAAATGGAGTCAATAAGGAGGAGCTGGAGAGAAACAGCAACATGGAGGGTGGAGGATGGATTGGGTAGATGGCTTGGAAAGGCACAGGAAGAGTGAAAGGGAATGAGGTGAGAAAGAAGCAGTGGGAGAAATGAAAATAGACAAAAGCGGGGATCAGTACAGAGATGGAGGGGGGGCAAGATACACAAGTCGCCTCCACCAACAGTAGCAATATAGGCAACAGGAGTGTAGATTCAAATGCATTTGGTGTTCTGATGGTTGGTTCCTGTGTCAACTTACTCTGGCTAAGGGGTGTCCAGAGAGCTGTACACTAAGTGTCTGTGAGAGTGCTTTCAGAAGAAATAACTAGCATTTGAATTGGGAGCCTTGAGAAAGGAAGATGCCCACCCGCTCCCACACTGAGGCTGGCCATCCAATCCACTGAGGGCCTAAAACGGAAGGAGAAAGTGCAGGAAGGGCAAATTGGTTCTCTGCTTGAGCCCAGACCCGTCTTCTCCTGCCTTTGCCCATTGGCTTCCTTGGTTCCCAGGCCTTCAGGATGGGACTATAACTACACCACCGACTTCCCTGGGCCTCCAGCTGACAGACCGTAGATGGTTGGACTTCCAGCCCTGTAATCTCATGCATCCATCTCACTTAATAAATAAATATATATATCCTCTTGGTTCTCTCTCTGGAAGACACTAATAACAGATGTTTTTTGTAAATTTCCAAATTTCTTTTCCTTTTATATTTTGTCAGATTCAGATGGAAGTCTCAATCCTTTTCCAGTCCTTTTTACATGTTGAAAATATTCTTTGATGGTTAGTAAGTAATTTTACACTATTTCAATTGGTCAGGATGATGATGTATTTTATATTGACAAAACCTGCTTTAACCACCTAGTCTAATAATGTTAAAAAATTGTTTTCCTCGTGTGACCTATGAGATTGGTGGGCTGTGAGCTACAGTTTCCGATTAAGTGTATGTTTTCTTCCCTTTGTCCTTTCTCTGCAGATGTTGAAGGATGGGCTGAATTGACATGAAACTCTAATCCGAAGCAGATCATCTCTGTTCATGGTGAGTAAATTGCTCAGAGTTATTTCCATAGCTAACCCACTTTCATGTTTTCCAATGCCAATAATTAGGTATTCTCAGTTTCTTATTTTTCATTGTCCAGTGCAGTTTTTCTGGGAAAGAAGAATGAAATGCTTGAGATCAATGTGATTAAAATCCAGGAGAGAGAAGTCTCTCCTGCTCCGGAACCTGCAGTGTGGTCAGGAATCTTTTCCCAGTGCTGGTTGCTCTCTACTGGCCTCTCCTACTCACTTCCTTGTCTGTCCAGACACACAGAGGTACAAGACAGCTGGGTAGGGGAGAGACAAACCCCCTCCACTGCAGCTTTCTTACAGCAGTGCAACAGACATTACAAAGTTTATCACCTTAACCATTTTTAAGTGTAAACGTCAGTGATGTTAAGTACATTCATAATGTTGTGCAATTATCACCACCATCCATCCCCACAACTCTTTTTTATCTTGTAAAACTGAATCACTATATCCATGAAATAGTAACTAATCATTCCTCCCATTCCACCACTGGCAACCACTATTCCATTTTCTTTCTGTGATTTTTGACTATTCTAAGCATTCTCTTCATAGAAGTGGAATCATACAGTATTTGTTGTTTTGCGACTGGCTATTTCACTTAACCATAATACCCTCAAGTTTCATGCATGTTGTAACATAATTTCCTCCTTAAATTTCAAAAATATTCCATTGTATGTAGAGACTACATTTTTGCTTATCCATTCATCTATTGATGGACACTTAGGTTGCTTCTACATTTTAGCTACTGTGAATAACGCTGCTATAAACGTGTGTATTTGATTTAAATTTGATTTTGTCTTATATTAGTATAGCGACTCCTGCCCTCTCTTGGGTGCTATTTTTACAGAATATCTTTTTCATACTTTAACTATCTTATATATTTATGTCTTCTGAAGTGAGTCTCTTGTAGGCAGCAAATAGATTGTGTTTTTATCCATTCTGCCAATCTCTGTCTCTTAATCCACATTTTTTTTTCCTTTGAATGGGCCCTGCTGTTTTTTGGTTACTATTTGCATGGACTATGTTTTTCCATCCTTTCAAGTTCAAACTTTTTTGTGTCTTTGGATTAAAGGGAGTCCCTTATAGATGGTATTAGGTGGTTGATATGTCATTATCCATTCTGTCAATCTCTGCCTTTTTATTGGCATATTTATTTAATGCATTACATTTAAAGTAATTCCTGATAAGGAGACTTACCAGTTAGTTTTCTTTCACTTGTTTGCTTTCTATATATGCCTTATGGCTTTTTTATTTTTCATTTTATGCATGACAGTCTTCTGTGTTTAGTTGACTTTCTTTGTAGCGAAATGTTTAAATTCCTTTCTCATTTCCTTTTGTGTATATTCTATTGCTGTTTTCTTTGTGGTTACCATAGGGAGTACATATCTAAAACTCTTAATGTGAGTTCATACTAGCTTAACTTCAATTATATTTTTTCATAAAAACTCTGCTCTTATAAAGCTCTGACCTCACACCCCTTTTCAGTTATTGATGTTATAAAATTACATTTTTATGCATTGCAGGTCCAAAAACATAAACTAATTTTTTAAAGTACATTAGTCTCTTAATATAGATAACAAAAACTTGGAGCTAAAAACCAAAGTTACAAGATTACTAGTTTGTATAATCTTTCACATAGTTACTTTTAGCACAGGTTTTTATTTCTCCAGAAGGATTCAAGTTACAATTCAGTGTCCTTTTACTCCAGCCTGACAGACTCCCTTCATGCAGGCCAGGTCTAGTGGTAAAGAACTCTCTCAGCTGTTGTTTATCTAGGAATGTCCTAATGTCTCCTTTATTTTCAAAGGGCATTTTTGCCAGGTATAAAATTCTTGGTTGACAACTGTTTTTCTTCAGCCCTTCGAATCAATCCAACCCACTACTAACATGGCCTCCAAGGTTTATAATAAAAAATCTGCCTAAGATCATATTGGGGTAAATAGGAGGTTGCATAATTAATTTCGCAAACTCACCCTAGAATAAGTACTATATACCTCATTGCTGAATATCACTATGGTCACCTTAGAAGTACTCCCCTTGGGATGCTATGCACTGAAGCCAGTGCCTAGTCCACTCTTCAAAGCAATTTTGGAACTCTTTTTCTGGAATGGCCATCAAAGCCGTCATGGTACCCAAAACCTGACAATGAAGTTTGGGAACTTGCCACTGTGTGTTTACCTGGTAGCACTGTATGAACAACTTGGCAAGGTTATGATGACAGCTCTGATGGCCATTCCAGAAAAAGAGTTCTAAAATTGCTTTGAAGGGTATACTACACGCTGGTGTCAGTGCATAGCTTCCCAAGGAGAGTACTTCGAAGGTGACCATAGTGATATTCAGCAATGAGATTTTTAGCACTTTTTCTAGGATGAGTTCTTGAAATTAATTGTCCTACCTCGTCTGATGAAAGCTGTTTTCCTTTCAGGAAGGTCATTATTAACAAGAGTCAGTAGAGCTCCTCCAGCCTCCAGCCAGAGCTTCTGCAAAGTCCAGAGCATGAAGGCTTTGAATCACTCCAATATTTTAAAATTTTTCCAGGTGATGGACTCAGCAGAAACACTCTCCCTCCACTTGGAATATGTTAGTGAAGGATACATGTTCGATTATCTTGTGAACCCCGGCTGCATAACAGGAAGAGGCCTGATGCAAATTCCAGCAGCGACTACCTGCTGTGCACTACTGCCATCGGATGGGTGTCGTCCACTAGGATCTGAAGCCAGAGAACCTGCTTGTCGATGCTGAAATCACCAAAAAATTTGCAGACTTTGGACTCAGCAATGAGTTTATGAGCTATAAGTTGAACACTTATAGCTGATAGACTCCCACCCCCTTATGCTTCCCAGAACTCTTTAGGGGCCAAACCACAATGGCCCCATGGTGGATATGTGGTGCCTGAGAGTTGTTTTGTGTTCTATGGTCACTGGGAATCCTATCTTAGGACTTCCGGGAGGTATGTTAGCAAGATATTGCATGTTTGATATCTTCGGGATGGGAAAACCATTTGAAGAAATGGATGACCCTTGACCTCAGCGACAGAGGAAGTTTAGAAGAAATAATGAGGCACCCGTGAATAACCAGGATTTTTAAACAATATGGTATTTATTAAAGAGTACATCCGATTGTCTCTATAGTTTTCTTATTGATAAGGGAATTTAAGTCACTTCCAACTTTTTGTCCTTATACATAATGCTGCAGTGAACATTTTGTACATAAATCTTTGCAGCATCTCTGATTGTTCTACGAATTCCCAGGAGTAGAATAACTAAGTCAGAGGCTATAAATTTTACCATTTCTTAATGCATACTGCCAAAGGATGCACCAGAAAAATGGCACCATGCACATTTTTCCAGTGGACCATCTAAGAGTGCTGGTCCCATGTATTTATCTTTTAAAAATATATGTGAAGGCAAAGGAATTAGAATAGCTATAGCAATTTTCAATACCTGGAATAAAGTCTTCTCTATATCTTGGTATCAGTAGTCAGTAGCCAGAAGATTGTCTCTAGAAACAGAGATGGGCCACACCTCCCACTTGTCCACCCCTCCACCACTACGGTCCTTAGGTAGGCAGCTGGCTTCCCAGCCCTTCAACCTCTCTGCTACTCAGGGCCAACCTGGGGCCAGCGGGACCCAAAGTCTGCAGGCTGGGATTCACTTATGTCCTCAGCCTCCTCCCTCATATCAGGAGGCCCTAACAATACATTTGGCCACCTCAGCTGTCCACACCAGGGGCTGCTGGCCCCAATCTACACCAGTGTACTCGTCCTCTCCATGAGTTTGGGCTGCTTTCCCAAGGGAGGGACATTCCCTTCCCACAGCAAGGATGAGCCAAGAGGTCCACTGAACCTTTGCTCCTGGGCCCATCATCCAAACTTGGTGTGCAACTAAGGACACAAAACTGACAAGAGGCTTTGGGCTCACTGGCATGGTCATGGCCACTGCTATCATGAAACAGAGGAGCACACAGCAAGTTGGGGCGTTCTAAGAAAAAGATCACACACACACTCACCCTGGGGGCTAATTGGTACTCCTGCCAGGGCTGGCAGTAGCAAGAGCAAGAAAGAGACCCTTGTTGATATTTCTTGGGTCCCCTGGGCTAAGATCCCCAGCTGGTTCAGACATAGCCAGAGGCCAGGCGTGTGGAGCCAGTCCTGGCCATGCATGGATCCTTGAAGCTGGAATACACAAAGCCTTCAAACGCCATCCAACTGTCCACATCAGGGAGATCAGGTCCCAATCCCAATGTGAAACCTGTGGGCAGAGGACAGGCCCTGGTTCCTGGGGAACACACCATTCAGTAAAAATTCAGTCCATGCTAAAGCAAAGATGTCGATGCCTCTGAAGCCAGACATCATGGGATACCAGAAGCCGTGCCCTCCTAGGCCTGGCTGCAGAGTCAGGAGATGAGAGACACCAGGGAGACCTGGCCTTAGAAGTCCCATGTCCTGCAAGTGCAGGAGGGCCATAACAGATCTGGCTTTTATCTGTGTTCCCAGCCCGTATTTCACAGGCAAAGTGTGAGAACAACTCACTCAAGGCACATGGCTCATGAGAAGGGGAGACCCTGGTCACAAAGGCCAAGAGGGCCTCAATACATAAGTCCAGAGGCCAGGGAGACACCTGCCCATGATTCACACCAGGCTGCTCAGGGCCACACCCCTCTAAGGTTTAGCACCCTCCAAAAGAAACCTACTAATCACCCTGAAACCAGGGCTCGTGAGACCTTGGTAGCCAGGCCATCTTCCTGGTCCCCTGCACAGTACTCCTGATGTGGAGCAGAAAAAGCCATTTAAGCCAGAACCCTATAGGACCTGGAGCAGGAGAATATACAAGAACTTGGTGGGAGAAAAGTCTCCCATGTGTCCCTCAACAGCAGAATCCCAGGCACTGCCCAGGATGGCAAGGCTACAAGGTTTGAGTTCTGGCTTCAGGGGAACAGGTGTCTTTGTCTGAAACAGGATGGACCCTGGTAGCCCAGTGTGTCCCCCGGATGTCCCCACCTGGAGCCCCGGTTTTCCCTTCATGGCCCGGACAATGGGATCACTCTAAGGAAGCCTGGACACCTTGTTGCACTGCACATGACCGCAGGAACCTGCCTCAGGCATCAGGCCCCTTGGCCTGCCTCGCCCATGGCCAGCTTCCAGGAGCCAGCAGTTTGGCGCACTGAGCCAATGATAAGAAAGTTTGAATGGTAGATGTCGTCAGAACCGATACGGCCCCACTATTTTTATGGAACTGGGCACCTGTCTTGATACCCATAATTTCCAAGTGTCCCCATCACATGTAGCCCTGATCAGGCCTAAAATGACTTCCTAGGTACCTGAGATTTGGCTCCCATACCTCACAAGACCTGGCTTTAGGGCAATTAGCAACACAGTGTTGGAGTGGGATGGACCTTATAGCCTGGAATTCACCAGAAGCCCCTAAACTGTGGCCGGGCCTATCCTTACAAGGTCCAGGCCCAGGGATCAATCCCAGGGAGTCTGGATGCTGAGTCACATGGCCTACATGTGCGCAGTGTGCCCCACACACTTGCCCACAGGTGTTACGACATCTAGGCCTGTGTGGACAGGGCCCACCCATGACAAACAGGCCATCTTCCTGAGGCCAACACTTCCCTGCTCTGCACCCCTGTTGTGAACCAGAGAAAGTCCTTTGATCCAGACTGCTCAGGGCCAGTTCCAGTAAGATACACAGGCTCTCTAGGGAGACAGGTCTTCCGGTTTCCTCTCCTCTGCAGACTCATCAGCACTGCTTGGGATGGCAAGGCTAACGAGTTCCACGAGTCCCTTCAGATCTGGCTTCAAGGGAATAGGCAACAGTGTTTTGGAGCTGGGATGGACTTGGCATGGCTACGAGTCTCCCTGAAGCCCCCACCAGGGGCCTGGCCCCAGGTCTCAGGCCCTCTTGGCTGGTGGTATGGGGCCAGCCCTTGCCCACCAGGCCTATTTCCTTGGGCAGTGTTTTCTTGCACTGCTCCGTTGATGAGGAGAAAGGTGATTACTGTGACCTCAGGGGCCCTGCTGTTTTTATGGGAATAGGACTCTGTCTGCAATCATTATTGTCAAGTATCTTCCTTCTGAGGTAGCCCTCGTCAGATCTGGAATGTCTTCCGAGTTCCTGCGAGATCTGGTATAAGGGGAATTCACTCTTCAGTTTTGGAACAGGATGGACCCTGGAAGCCCGTGCGTTTCCCACGAGTGCCCACCTGTAGTGCGGACTACGCCTACATGGCGCTGACACTGGACCAATCTCAGGGAGCCCAGGTGTCTGGTTAGAGCAGTCGGCCCATGCGCACTTTGCTCCCAGGGCACCTCCAGCTGCCAGGCATCTAGGACTTCTAGGTGTGTGTGTGAACAGGGACTTCCCAAGCCCAATGGGCCATCTTTCTGAAGATGGGTTTCCCACACTGCACTCGTGATGCAGAGAGAGGAAGGTAGATCGAATCAGGCCCTAGTGGCCTAGTGCCAAGGGGATGGATATTCAAGGCCATTGTGGGAGTCAGGTCTCCCAGGTGTCTCTTATCAGTGGACTCCCTGGCAGTGTCTGAAATGACAATGCTAGGGAGTTCCTTGATGTCATGTGTCAGGGGAAAAGGCTTTTGGAGTGGGTGGAACTTGGCATAGCTGTGAGTCACCCAGAAGTCCCCACCAGCGGCCCAATCCATCTCCATAAATCCTGGGTCCAGGGACTGAGCTCAGAATCCCCGGGTGCCGAGTCACAGTGGCTCACACATTCCATTTACACAGGGTTACATTCCATCCCTGAGGCATCAAGCCCTCTTGGCCTGTTGGATAAGAGTGTGATCTCCCCCAACTGGCCATATTTCTTAGGCCAGTGGTTACCAGTGGTTAAGTCTGTTCACCTCAAACAAATAGACAGCCAGATATATCTCCAGCAAAATAGATTTATTTGGAACAACCAAGAATTGCAATACAGGATATGTTTGTAATGGTGAACCACACACAACTCCAGAAAACTAAGGGAAAGAATGGTCCCAAGTCCACTGGGAGGGACTTTTATAAACAAAGAGTGCATTGGAGGGAACTGAAAGTTTGAAGTATAGTGACCTTCCATTGGTTAGGTTATGACCACCTCCCATTGGCTGAGCAGTTACTTGGCAAGGAGAAATCTTCCTCCTGTGGAGGGAGGGAGTAAAGTAGAATCACTTCCTGTCGGAGGTGCCAAGTGCATCTCTTCCTGTAGTGTGCCCTGTGTCTGACGATTGTCTCTTCTAGCCTCCTGACTCCATTGTGAGGTTTTCCCTTTTGCTTATGTTTTTTAATTTTTAAATTAACTTTCATATTTCCCGCTTTTGATCCAGATTTTTCTCAGAAACTATCACTGATCAAGAATTGGGTTTGTCCAGATTCAGTGTTTTTTTTGTTTCTGGATGCCAGGAAGGACCTCCTGGCTGTCATCCCACATTGGAGGGCAAGTGACTAGGTTGGACACCTATTTGAGTAACAGGGAGGGGTAGGAGGGAGATCAGATCTCTCAGGCATTTCCCATCTAAACTCCGTATCTTAGAACAGTGAGTACAACAAAGATACACTCAGAACTGACAGTATTAAACAAGTGGTTTGGAAAGACACAATGCAGGAATAAAACATGAAGGAATTAAATATGTTGTTTTAAAAGAAACTATTTGGAACAAAATGTCTTATTAATACAGCTTGTAGGTTGCAAATTCAGACTGTGAAATGGATAGGAATCCAGAGTCACTTCTGTGACCTTGAAACTTTCTAAGTGGCCTGATGCAGACATCTTGGAAAAGCTATCTCATCAGGTGTCATCTGCTTCAATTTCAGAGAAATCTACAGGCCAGTATCTCAGTGGAGGCCCAGCTAATGTTGTCGCCAGTCTTTGCTCTCATGGAGTTTACACACCTGTGTGGCGAAGCTGACAAGACACAAAGTGACGAGTAGAAACAACGAAATATGGGTGTCAGCGGGCCGGTGCTGCGGAGCAAACTAAAGCTGAGTAAGGAGGACAGACGGTGAGGGAGACAGCGGTGCTGTTTCAGGGCGGCCGGGAAGCCGAGCCTGATGAGGGGGCACAGACAGAGGCTCGCAGCGGGGAGCGGCCATGTGGACATCTGGGTGGGAGATCCCACCTTCCTCCAGGCTCCATGGCACTTAACTTGTGCCACTCCTGACTTAAGTGTCACTTTCTACTTGTGTTACAGTGGTTTATGTGTTCAGTTTCTCTCTTACAGGATTAACATAAGCTTCTTGTACACAGAAACCATGAGCCGTGTCACATTAATCTCTGCAGCTACAATAGCAATGCGCCTTACACTTTTCACGGCCCATCGGTGTTTGTAAAGTGAATCAGATTGAACTGAAGACACTTGAAAGCCTACAATGCATGATTAAAATAAAAACAACTGCAATTGGTATTATTAATGAGCACCCCAACTAATAAGAATGGAGAAAGTTGTAGTTTAAATCTGTAGAACTGAAGAAGAGACTTCAACTTATCTATATAATAAATTAAAAGGTAACCAAGCAAACAAACATTGGTTCAGCTGCTTGGGAAAGTGATTTGGAAATGTAGGAGGGCTGTCCGGAAAGTTCGGAGAGTATCCAGCTATGTAGTATGACAAACAGAGGCATTTATGGCTGGCTTTTTCTCAACAGCCCTTGTGTGTCAAGGAGCCAGGAGGTTGGTCTGAATCTGGCCCTGGGGTAGGGGATTGTGGTTAAAAGTGTCAGGGTGGTCAAGTACTTCACATACTCCCGTGGTCCTATGTTGGCCAGATAGCTCTCAGGCCCTACTGTGTGGCTTTCTCGGATTCAGAAATCTGCAGTGTTCTCTTACAATCACTTCTAAGGAGTGTAAACTCTGAGACAGCAGGTTCTGACGACTCTCGCTTTCTCCAAAGAGGCGGCGCCCCTAGTGGTCAACTCCTCGCACAGCATTAGGTGTTTGCACTCTTGGGGGCCTAGTTACAAAACTAACAGGTTTTAGGGACACACCCGGTCCAAGTATCTTGTTTACAGACATGAAACCAGAAACCCAGAGAGCTGGCGACTGGACCACGGTCTCTTGGCAGGTTAGCAGCAGTGCCGAAACCAGATCCAGATCCAGGTCTCCTAACTGCAAGGAGAATCCCAAATTTGCTCAGAAATCACAATTGCAAATTGCATGTGTGTGCCCTCCAGAGTGGTTATATTTTATATTTTAAAAGTGTAATTTCATTCACATAATCAATTTTCTAAAATGTGTAATCATCCTTAGTCACACACTAAGGGCAAAGCTTCCCCCCATCTCTTTTTATCTCCTTGTCTTACTTCATTATTAAACGTCATAACAGCATATTTGAGGGTACAAAACAATTTATTTGGGGAGCTCAAAGCTTCTCAGAGCCTTCTCTAATGAAGAAAGCAGGGCAACGCAATTCTTCACATGCTGCAAAGAAGAAAATTAAGTCTAGAAAAGGAGAAGTTCGTTTTCCTGACTAACCTGCCGTTTCTGACTGGAGCTTTGGGCTGGCAGCTACTTGGCCCCTCAGGTAACTCCTGGTGCTTAAAGCCATGTGGGGTCCAGTTCAGTTGGATGGGGCCCAGTGTCCCCCTTCCCTGGCAGCCAGACCAGGGTTTGGACAGATTGAGGAGCCTACGTAAAAGCACGTTTTCCTCTCCAGGGAGTTGCCATGTCTGGTATCCTGGTATTAGAAATTAGCCCCTGATGTACAAGCTACTGATGCATGTAACAGTGTGGTTGAATCTCAAAAATATTATGCTGAAAGAAGAAAAAAGCCAGCCACAAAAATAGTTACACACTGTATGAAACTCTAGAGAAGTCAAAACTCAACTATAGTGACTAAAAGCAGATCAGTGGTGGCCTGAGGCTGGAGGTGGGCATGGCGTTTGCCTGGGAGGGACCATGAGCGAACTTCCATCACCCCCTCCCCACAACCCCTGGCAACCACTGATCCTTTTACTGTCTCCATAGTTCTGTCTCCTTCGGAATGTCATATAGTTGGCATACTGGCTTCTTTCACGTAGTAATACGCATTTAATGGTTCTCCATGTCTTTCCATGGCTTGATAGCTCTTATTATTATTGAATAATATGCCACTGTCTGGTTGTCCCACAGTTTTCTTTATCCACTCACCTACTGGACATCTTGGTTGCTTCCAAGTTTTGGCAATTACGAAGAAAGCTACTATAAGCATCTGTGTGCAGGTTTTTGTGTGGACGTAAGTTTTCAACTCACTTGGCTAAATACCAAGGAGTGCAATTGCTGGATAAGAGTATCTTTAGTGTAATGGTGTATACATACAGTGGAATATTATGCAGCCATAAAGAGGAAGGAAATTCTGATGCATGTTACAATATTATGAACCTTGAGGATATTATGTTAACAGAAATAAGCCAGTCACAAAAAAGACAAATACTGGATGATTCCATTTATATGAGGCACTTAGAGGAGGGGTCAAATTCAGTGGTTGCTAGGGGCTTGGGGCCTGGGGGGCTGGGGAACAGGGAGTTATTATTTAATGGTTACAGAGCTTCGCTTTTACAAGAAAAGGAGATTGTTGTTTTATTTGCATTACCCTCATGATACACGAATATGTTGTGGAGCATATTTTTATATACTTATCTGTCATCTGCTTATCTTTTTTGGTGAAGTGTCTTTTCAGATATTACATTTTCTCCATTTTTAAATTGGGTTGTTCGTTCTTATTGTTGAGTTTTGCATTTTTTGGACATTTCAGACAGTCCTTTAACAGATATAAATTTATGAGTTTTGCAAAGATTTTCTCCCAGTGTGTGACTTGTCTTCTTATTTTTTGAACAGTGTTAACCAAGTACCTGGACTATCATCATACCTCCCTGCCTCTGTGTGTGTGTGTATGTGTGTGTGTGTGTGTGTGTGTGCGCGCGCGCGCGTGCGTGTGTATGCATGTGTACCAGAAATAAAACCTGATGCAGTCCTCAAGGGGTTTACACTGGGATTTGGGCCAGAAGGTCACATAGACATGAAATAACAAGGCACAGCAGTATGAGATTCAGATCTAACTGCCTGGCACCTGGCAGTGAGCAGCGATCAGAGAGTTTGGGAGGCTGTGTAGAGTCTGGGGGGTGTACATGGGTGGGGGATGGGGTGGGAAGAGGGTAAGGACTAGACAGGCAGGAGAGAAGGGGCAATGCATTCAGGCGGGGCCAGGTGGGAATGGCGTAAGAAAGGCACAGGCCTGGGAAATCAGCTAATTCTTGCTCCCGGAAGAGCCCTGGGACACCTGGAGCAGGTGGGATCCAGCTGGGCCAAGAGTGGACCCCGAAAATGTGGCAAAGGCACAGGACATGGGTGACAGGTTCTGAAGACAAGCTTTGCCCACATTATAATTGTGCTGCTCCCCTCACTTCCCACTCTCCTCCTCTACCAGGAAGGTCTCCTGTTGAGACAAGAGGGAGAATCACCTAGAATAGTCATGTAGAGAAAAAACACTTTAAAAAGAACTAATCCAAATATTCCCAGACACCTAGCTTCTGCCAGCTTGATCACCTTGTCTCAAAGTTGCAGCCCAAACAGGGAAGGGGTGGTGGTGGGGTGAGTGGGGGGGGGGGCGGGGGGGCGGCAGACAAAATTGGAAGCTTTCCTGCAGCTCGACGCACTGGCATCTGGCAGGGCCCTCGCTCCAGGCCACAGCCCAACAAAGCCTTGCCATCTCCCAGGAAGCATTTGAGTGGCCTGCCCAGGTCACCCGGGGTTGGCTGAGGACACAGCTCCATTTCTGTTCCATTCTAGCCGGTGGCATTTACGAGGTTCCTGCATGCCCAGACCCAGTGCAGCATCCTAGGGAAAGGAGAGGACGGTGGGAATCCTGCTCCGCCAGCGGAAAGGCCCAGGACAAGCTCGCAAGGGCAGTTGCCTTATTTTAACTATCTGGAGAAGATGGGAGGTTCAGAGGGATCCATGCATAGTTCAGATAAAAGTCCCCAGGCCCCAACAGGGCTAGTCACCAAATTCCTATGTTAAAGCCCTAATCCCCTACTGCGATGGTATTGGACCTGGGCTTTCGGAGGTAATGAAGGTTAGATGAGGTCATGAGGGTAGGGCCCTCATGGTGAGATTCCCGGCTCCTCTAAGAGAAGGAAGACAGACCAAAGCCCTCTCTCATCCCACCATGTGAGGACATGACAAGAAAGTAGCCCACTGCAAGGCGGGAGGCAGGTGCTCACCAGGAACCAAAACTGCAGGCACCCTCCGGACCGCGGAGAAATAAGTCTGCTGTTTAAGCCTCCCAGTCCGTGGTTACAGCCACTCCTCATTTAACAAGCTGCTTGCTTAACAACCACTTGGCCTTAAGACCAGGTCTCCAGTGCGGGGAATCCCCTTTCTGAGTCTTTGTCTCGTTCCCACAATCAGTTAGTATTCACTACGTAAAGGGTTCACAACCACACAAGACTATATAGTTAATGTATAAGTGTGTGGTGTCACAGGTTAGCGACTGAAAAATACATACCCTGTGGCACCACGACACACCACAAGCTCCTGGCTTATCCACCAATTCGCTTAATGACCTGCCTGTATTTTGTTCCAACAGCCTGAGCAGACTGCGACAAACACACAAATGCTGCTTCCTTCCCAGGCTTCCCAGCTACAGCTGGCCGCTGGCCATTGTGACCCTGAGGTTCTCTCTGTCCTCTCCCCTCAAGGTCACACGCCTCTCCTCACACACAGTTCACCCACTGAGCCCCTCCCTACTGCCTTCCCACCAAACGGTCCTGCCTTGTAAATTAAGGTGCCCTAAGAGACGTGTGAACAATGTTGCGTCTCCCCAGCACCCCTGCTCTCGGCCACCGACTTTCCTCCAGGTGCCCATCTGTCCCCCACTTGGCCCCTAATGCTCTAGACCAGCAGTGCTTCTCAAAGAGCACTCGGGGTAGGGGGTGGGGTGGGGCGGAGGTGGGGAGTAGGGAGGGTTACCAAGATCCTTCTAGGGGGTCCACAAGGTCAAGCTATTTTCATAATAAAACTAAGGTCTTATTTTCCTTGTTTATCCTCATTCTCTGGAGCTGATGCTGGGCCAGGTGCAGCCAGAGCCACTTCCTGCAGGATGACAGACCAGCGTCGTGGAGAGCTCCAGGAACCTGGGAGCTTGGGGTCCAGGCCAGGTTCTCTCCTCAGGAAATGGGGGTTGGAATTAGATAACAGAGGACCCCCCTAGCTATAAAAATGGCATCATTCCATTTGCTCAGGATCTTGGTGTTCTTTTTTGTAAATTGAGCAGTAATTATATCTTTCCCCCTACCTCACAGAGCTGTTGAGAAGGAAAAAAAAAAAAAGAAAGAAAGAAAGAAAGAAAAAGTTCAGGAGCTCTAAAAAGAAAAAGTTGTTCCATTGTTATTGGGTGTGATTATGACGAGGCACAGCCCAAGGGAAATCACTGTAGTCAGAGGCGGGTCCCAGCTATGGCCTCCTGGGTTGCTAGGAGACCACAGCAGGGATGCTCAAGCCAATGTAGCATCGGTTTTTAAACGGGGTCCCTTTCTCCACACAGATTCTACCTTGAGAACTGTAATAATTTTCCCATAAAGAACCCCTGGCATTTCTGGGCTGAGGTAAATAAGTAAGTAAGTAAGTAAATAAATAAATAAATAAAATGTTTAAAAAGCAGCTCCCTATGACTCAACATACATAACTTCTGGCCATTCAGTCTCATTTACTAGTTTTTTCCTTACTAGCCAGATATCTATCTACCTACCTATCTACCATCAATCTATCTCAAAAATGTTTAAGTTAGGACAATATACACACAAGTGCATAAAATATAAATATGAGCATAATGAACTAACATAAAGCAAACACATAATTACCATTCAGCTCAAAACTAGGATATTATCGCCATCCTGGAAGCCTCCCCACAGACCATGTGCCCTTTCCCAAAAATGCCTCCCTGCCTTGAAGTTAAACACTCCTGTTTTATGGTAATGACCTCCCTTCGGGTCTCTCTCTGACTTCTTAAAGTGGGCCCTCTGGGATCCAGCATGGGTGATCCCATCCAGTCTCTACTTCTAGATGCTGCCAATTCTAGCCGGCCTGTCCCAGACTCCTGTGTCCAACTCTATGCTGAACCTCACCACCGGGTATCTGAGCAACAGCTCAACTGTGCTGTGTCCCAAACTACACTCCTATTCTCTCATCTGCCCACGTCACAAAGGGGAAGGTCACCCATCCTGCCATCTGACTCTTTTAACTTCCAGGTTCAGTCCAACTTTAGAAAGAATGTTCATGTGTCCAGACCTCCTGACATCCAGGACTCAGACTGCTGGCCCTCTGGAAGACTACTAAACTGATACAGAGGATAAGAATGCAGGACTGATTCTGCTTAAGGGTGTATGATTTACTATAAGAACACAGCTTTTCTTTCTCCTTTGGAACTCGCTGGGTGTTACCTAATTGTGTTTCTGGCTTGCAAACCCTAAGATCCTTGAATAACTCATTGCTCTTTATTTCTAGCAAAGCCACCTGACTGTGCTGGGTTGACACCACTAACAGTTGAGTTGAAGTGATGACTACGTTCAGTTCAGGCGCACAGAAGAAATGGGCTAGTGCAGAGGCACGCCACTAGGTGGAGCCATCGCTTTCTGTATCTGGGCCGACCGACTCGGCCCCTGATCAGGGAATGGCCGGTACCTGCCACTCAGGCCCTTGGTCAGGCTCTGAGGGGAAACTATCCACCTGGAATGACTGAGCTGCACCTGGAACCTTATCCAAAACAATTAGGCAGATCTGGTACTTGATTGGAGAGTAATTAGACACAGAGAGAGGGTGATAAGAAACAGAGCATTTAGAGTAACTTCTGTGTTTCTTGTCTGAGTTACCCAGTGGTGCATAGAGAAAGAGGTATGGGGCAGGAAGGGTTCCTATTTGGATGAGTTTCAAGCAAGATCCAGATACAGCTAAGTAGCATCTAGTAGGAAACAGAAATAAGGGTCTGTAACTCTCAAGAGGGATCTGGGAGGAAATGAAAGACAGAAAATGGCATCTTAGAGGCAGGAGGTCCTTCCCTAACATTGAACCCAACATAGGGTAGTGGTCAAGTTGGGGTTGGCAAATTACTGCCCATGGGCGGAATTGGTCCACCAGCTGAACTCTGTAAAGAAAAAGTTTTATTGGAACAAAGCCACACCTATTTATTTGCATATTACCTGACTCATTTCACACTATAAAATCAGATTGAAGTAAGATTCAGACAGAAGTCATATGGTCTGCAAAGCCCTTTGGAGAAAAGTTTTGCTGACTTGTGGTCTAAAGCAGCACTTTGCAGTGTTTGTGTTCATTATGTATGATCTGGAGATCCTGTAAAATGGGGAATCTGGTTCAGGTCTGAGACTGGCCCAGAGAGGTTCAGCACTTGAGCCTCAGTGACACTGATGCTACTGGTCCAAAAACTATGCTGTCCAATAGAAGTACAATGACAGCACAGAGGTAACTTAAAAGTTTCTAGTGTTCACAAAAAGTAAAAAGAAGCAGGTGACATTAATAACCTACGAGCTAGCTGTGCAGCTGTGGGCAAGTTACAGAACCTCTCTGAGTCTGTTTCTCCACTTACAAAATGAGAATAATGAATGCACCACTTTAGGATATTGTCTTCAGGATTATAGGTTTTCAGAAAGTGCTTAGAACAGCACCCCTCCCCCACCACCTCAAAGGCTATTGTTATGGTATGTTGACTCCTCCTGAGCAGCACTTTCTTTTCCTCCAATAAAGGACACTTTGCTTCCTGCCCCTCTGCTCCAGGGTGGAGTTAAGCCTGCTCTTCAGTTCTCAGCCCATTACCCTTTCCTTCAAGGATCTTTTCTTATATTCCACAAATATTTATCGAGCCTTTACTATGTATCAGACCCTGTGCCAGGCCCTGGGAATACAATACAGAAACAACACGAAAACTCCCTTTCCCTGTGGATTCTAGTGGAGAGATTCACAAGAACCATAGTGAATACTGAGTGTGCTAGAAAGAGGTAGTTACCATGGGGGAGGGCCAGAACTAAAGAAGGGTAAGGAGATGGGAAGTGATGGGGAGGGCCAGAAGTTTAAGTAGGTGTTTTCAGTTCTCAGTGGGTGGCCAGGTGGTCCTCCACAGAAAACTAAGCCAATGAAGGCCCTGAGGCCCCCAGGGCTGGAGCAGAGTGAGTTGGGAAGAGAAATTAGATGTGGTCAGAGATATGGAGGCATGCTATGTAATCTTACAGGCCATTATGAAAATTTTGGTTCTTTGAGTGATGTGAAGGATGTCATGATCTGAATTAGGTTGCTCAAGGCTGCCATGTTGAAAGGTACCGGTGGTGGTGTGCATGACTGTCCCCACATCGTTGTCAACACTTGAAGTCTGGCAGTTCTGAGGAGTGGTAGGTAGTGAGCAGTTTTCATTTCATTTGTGTTTCTCTAGCTCACTCAGTTTCTCTCTTCGTGTTAACCATTTGGGCTTGTTTCTAAGAATTGCCCATTAACAGCCTTTTTCTTTTGATTTCCTTTTTCTTGTTGACTTTCAGAAAACCTTCTGTAATATATATTAATCTCTGTTCAGTTTCAGTCACTGCAAATACCTTCTCAGCCTGCCATCTGTTAGCTGGGACTGTTAACGGCTTTCAAACAAAGATCCTTACTTTTGATGTAGCTAAATCCATCCTATTCCCTCTTACATTTGGTGCTTTTTTTGGGGGAGGGGGGGAGGGAAGGTTGCAAAAGGACTAACTTTTAAGGACAATATTGAGTGAATAAAATTCTGAAGGTATGCTTAGAATAAGATCAATATATAGCAATTATTTTCTCTATGCTGGGCTTCGGAAAACATCCACCTTACTTTGCCCCTATTCATCACTACCTAATTCTGGGGTTTCTTTTTCCCACTTTTTTTTTCAAAGCTGAATATGTTAAGAAGAAACCACTTGACATCAGTTTGGTTCTCTTAATTTTTCTAAATATAGCTTTAAAATGCAACACTCCCTTAACACACTTTATGGTGGGAGGAACAAAGTGAACAGATGACTAAGACAGGCCTGGAATCCATTTCACCCTTCACGTGTATGTGGTTCTAAAGCTGTACAAAACTCTATCTGGGAAAAAGATTTGTCAAGTATTTGTTTTACAAACGCTAGAAGCCTTTAGAGGTGATGTGACAAAGAAACTAGATTTTGATTACTCTAAATATTTATGAAGCACTATGTGTTACAAAGTGTTTCTTTATTGGATTAGTTATAAATGTAGAAATACAGAAAGTAAACCCGTCCTAATCCATGTTCAGGAAGGTTCAGGGATGGAACAGATACACTGATGGACAACAGGGCCACAGGGAGTTGAAGAGAATTTTAAAATGTAATTTGAACATGATGGAGAATGGCCAGGAAATTACAGAAAATTCTCTTGTGCTGTCATGACCCAAATAAGGGATGTTACAAGGCTGAGTAGAGCCCAATAAACATTTAAGGGTGTCAGACTTTCTGAATCTATTATCTAGGTAATAAATAAAGCTTGTGCCCATGGAGACAATGGAATCTTAAGGCAAAGTGCTGAGCCTGATTCCTGAAGTTTAAGTCGTGTAATCACAGGCAAGAAGAAAAGATTCATCTTACCAAAATGCCCACTTGAAACTGATCATCATGAAGGAAAAAAAGGGTGAAAGGCGGTATTAAAACTACCAATTATAAAACTATGAAGTACATGAAGAGCCAGGTACTTTCTAGAATTAATACAATGAAGTAAAAAGTCCCACACTGGGAATTAGGAAGATATTCTGTCTTCTGATGGCCTGGCTGCAAACTTTTCTACCTTATTCTTTCAGGAGGAAAAAAAATCTTTCCCCTCCATTTAGTTGCATTTCTGTTTTTAAACAAGAAGCCTGTCTTTTGTGCCTGTCACCATTGTGTCCTCTGAGGAGCTTTCAGTGTTTTTTTCAGAGCAGAAATCCTCCTTAGGGCTGGTTTTCTTGTTTGGGTCTCTTCCACACCACACACTGTTGACAGAAACCTTTAAGTGGCTGTGAAGTCTGGAGCCCAGATGCAATCCACTTGTCAAACGGGATCAAGGATGCAGGGCATAGACACAAGGCCCAAGCAGCCCTTGGGTCCTCTGTGGCAGGTCTTAAGTCAATCTTAATGGATATATTAATAGAAAGAGGCAATACCACAGTGGAGAGGGCAACTAACCTTGCTACAAACAAACGAAAGCACCTCAATAGACCAAACTCTACTTCTGTCAAGAGGGCGGGATCACAGGCTGAGGCCATCAGGGGCACTGGGCTGTGGGATCAAAGGTGGGTCGCTCCTGTCTTTTGAGGACCTTTCCATAAGAAGACAGTCTGACTCAACCCAGAGATGACATCCACTTCTCTGCCCCCAGACCAGTGTGAGTGCCACAAACCCTTCTGTGCAACCATTAGCATTTCAGGATCTTAAAAAAGTTCCACTTGTACATTCGATTCATGGGACAAATGGAAACAGAAGAAAAACAAACAAAACATCAGAACTACTGCCTTTCAGATCTGATAACACGGGCAGCTGTTGGAAAGAGGCACTTACTTCTTTTCAATCAAGCGGAGTAAAATTCAGACATCTTTAGCTGCTTTCGCTATTTTAATGTGTTTACCCTCCAGCACAAAGACCTGCACTTACTGCACCGCCTCACAATTACTTAAGCGAGTTCTCTTTGAATGTTACTAGTCTTCCTGCCATCCCCACCGAGTACTGTGCTGCTGTGCTCACCGCTTTCTGCACCCCCAGCTCATCCGCCTGCCCCTCACCTCTTTTCACAAATACTTCTTAGGCTTTTACTATTGTTGTTCTTAACAGCCGGTCCCCAACCCTTTCCATCTGTCTCGATGAACTATTTTCAGTTTATGGCTCGGGCCTACCTCCCTCCTCCAGGAAAACCTCTATTTATATACCCTCAAACAGCTGAAAATGAGCTCTAGCTTCTAAGAGTTATTAGTAACATTAAAAATGAGATTCCTATTTCTTTGGAAACGAGCCCATGGTTCTAAGCTTAGATTGAATTGCAAAATGGTATAATATAAGGTCAGCATGTTTTTACTATTTATAAGAAAAACACATAATCGGTTAGTTTCATTTCTTTTTCTTGTCTGTACATACAGTTAACAGGTACTTTAGAACCACCGCATGCATGTTTGTCTTGGGATGGCCTTTTACTGCTGGTGAACGGCCTAATGTTATAACCCTTGGTAAATACTTCTTGTATTACAGGATGTGCAGACCCTCCCTCCACGATGCATGCTTACAGTAGTGCTTCACTATAAGCAATCCAATACAGCAAATGCATAGAGTATGTAGTCAGACTCAGATAATTTATTTTACTGAATTTAGATTCAAGTTCAACTAAGCATTGTACCAAGTAACAAGATTCAAACATCAGAGAAAAACCTGTTTAAATCACAAGCAAGCAAGCTCATACAAGTCTGTGGGCCATCAATACACCTTCATTCTGATTCTCAACACCCACTGGGGTAAACATGTAGCAGAGGGAGGATACCAAGCATGGAGAATGACATGACAGACACCACAACAAAACTCCAAAGATAACTACTCTTACCTTGAATGGAAAACATCGTTTAAATAAAACACATTTAAAAGACGCTTCCTTAGTTTCTACAATTCCTAACTATAAAATATAATCTTAGAAACAGAACAAAGAATTCTCCTTGATTGGTTACATCATGTATTATTGAAAGGGGAAATCATTATCATAAAAAAAACAAACACTGAAATAGAAATAAAACAGTTTACTTGTAGGTAGTTCTGCTGCATTACCACGCAAAATACTAAAGGCGATCTTTTTTAAAAAAGCTTGGAAAACACATTTGCCTTTTTGAGTTTCTTGCTAAGTGGTACATGCTTCTTATAAGGAAAACTATTCTATGTAGGCCCCAGTTCACAATGCAGTATCTGTTAACCTAGAGCTTGCCAACCTGAGTGCACAAGTGATGTTCGCAGCCTCCAGGTGCTAGGCCCAGCCACCCTCTCCAGTTTACCCCAGGCTGGGGAGTGCTGCTTAATGCCAGCAGTTTAGGGTGAAAATGTGCACAAAGTATGACAATGCAACAGCAGCATTTACTGTGGGTGTGTTCTTGCCAAGATTAAACACAGAATGTTCTTCTTTGACGAGGCTTTTAGTGAGTTCCCACCCATCTGATTTCTTTTGCTTTCTATTACAAATAGCCTTCTTGGCCAGCCCTTAATTTTTTTTCCATAAAAAATGTTTTTTTTTTTTATTCCATGAGACGATTGCCCAACAAAAGATCCCTCTGAAATCAAGGAAAGATAACTAAATAAAACATTGAGAGTGTGGAGTCATTTTGTCTCATTAAATACATGATGTAATTTTAGGAAGTATCAGCTAATTACTTGCAGAGCTACTGCATTAGCAATTTCATTCTTCCTCTTACTGTCAAATATTCATATTCTGTAAGCATAATTTTCAGTTCTTTAGTATTTATTGTATATAGAGATAAATGTCATAATGCTCACCACCAGTGTGGTATCTTCATTCCTACATTCTTTTTTTTTTTTTGCTTCATCTCTAGATTTTGTCCTCAAATAATTTGGCCAGCCCTTAATTGATATTAACTCTTCTGAATTAAGCTTTTCACTGGCTTGCCCGCCATCCCCTCACCCAGCCCTGCTCCTTCCAGCCCACCCTGCACCCCTGAAAGCACCCGGCTGCCTTCTCTCCTTCAGTGCAGGGCGGTGCAAAACTCCGTGAGGTTGTGTCATAACAGCAGACAGTTCAGCACAAGGCTCCACAGTGAGCTCTCCTGAATACCATTTTTTAAATTTTGGGGGGAGGGGGCATGTTTCCTGGTTTATTAGAAAACTGAACTTGAAAGTAATCTAGAGGAAAAGTTAAGTGAAATTCTGGTACATAAACAACCAGTATTCTCTACTTACATTTATCCAGCATCTACCAATCCCCATGGGTGCTGGTTAACTAAGAGTCTACTGTATTTTAAGACTGAAGTTTTGTCACCTATCTTGCCACACATCTTTTAGTGTCCACAGTAACTATCTTCCCAAATTAAAATGATTACTGTGTATCTTTTCTTGAGAAGGACATTCATGCAGGGGTCAGCAAATGTCTTTTGTAAAGGGACATTTAGTAAATATTTTAGGATCTACTGGACACAGTCTCTATTACATATTCTTCACTTTTGTGTTTTTTGGTTTTTTGTTGTTGTTGTTGTTGTATTCAACTACTCTTTAAAAACTCCAAGACCATGCTAAGGGTCTTGTAGATTTTCGCTGTGGGCCAGTTTGCCAAGCCCTGCTCCGGGGAGTTTTTTGGCAGAGGAACATGGGCACTGAACTGTGCAAATCCAAGGCTATTTGCGCCCTGGAACCCTAATTTGGGGATTTCTTTTGGAGATTGCGGTGTCCTTGTGGAAGGATCCTTAAGCCAGGCACAAAGCAGAACAACCTTCTCTCTACTCTGCTGCCTGAATGGCACAGACCTGGATCTAACCGGCATTATGTATTCAAAAACTGGCTCTTTACAGAAATCGTAATTGAGGCCCATTTATATCTGTGCCTGTACTGGCATATCCTTGATTTCAAAGGCAAAATCACATACTCTCGGCATTTGAAAATTTTCATCCTACAGGTTAGGGCCTTATTATTTTCCAAGTGTTTGGCGGGAGAAAAAGTGAAGTATAAACTCACTTCCTTCTGACCACTGAGGCCATCGGGTGAACCCATCTAAGACCAAGGAGCTCACAAACTTCCGAGGTGTCTATGACAGCCTGTTTGTGGCTGGGTACTAGAAGCAGCAGTGTTTCCCAGGGCCCAAAGATTTCCTATCTGGAGACCAGCATTTCAGAAGCTGCCTCTTTCACGGGGATGTGTTATCTCCATTCTCTTTCAGATAAGACTCTGTCCTAACATGTTAGATGCCAACACCACAACTCCTCCCACCTTCTGGATATTTGAGAGGCCAATATTCTACTAGTCATTTGTTAGAATATTCACCTTGAAGTGCAGAGAATAAGAGAATTTGCATTTCTTTCACAAATTTGTAACCTTTTAAGTCAGCAATATACCAGTAAGCCATGGTTTTAAGTAATTAACAAACTAGATAAAAATCCAATCTTTTTCTTTTTAAGTTAAATAAGGGCTTCAGAACCTGAATTCTTTCTCTAATTAATGATTTTCTTAAAAGGAGCAGATGGTTCTCAAAATATAATTTGCTGCCAACTACATGAACTTAACTGTTTTGAAGTTAAGTAACAGCACACATGTGCACATGTACACATGCAAAAAAAAATTTCACCTACAAACATGTATGAGAATTCCCAGTGGGTCCAAACTAAATGCACAGGTGAAAAACAACTCACCTCACACGTGCCAATCCCGTTGTCCTTTTCAGATTTTTGGTTAAAATGCCAAACTTGTTTTCTTCAAAACGGGAGTTTATTTCTTGTATTAAATTCAGACCCTTCTCTCTGTGTGGATTTATAGTAGTGTCGCCAACACAGCCTCAACCACAACAGTAATAAAGAGAACTTGTCAAGTTAAGGATGGCATCTCCGAAATAAAACCACTGAGACAATTTATAATGGGGCGGGGGCAGGGGAGACACCACCTTGAACCTGGAAGAAACTGCAGCACAATTACACGAGTGAACATGTACTACTAAGAAATACCACAATGCTTGTCACTTGGCACCAGTGTGAGTTCTAGTTACACTGAAACCAGTGAAACTTCATGAATTTTCCAACTCATTCTAAAACAGTGGTCTAAGGCCACTGAAAGATGACATAAAGAAAAAGGTAACCTGTGGTCAGGAAAAAGGTAACGGTAATGAGGATTTTTCTAAATAATATGAAACAGTAAATTGGGAAGTGTTTTTAAAAGAAAGAGCACTGTATTCCTTCATTCTCTTTCATTAGCATCACACACACGAGCGCGCGCACACACACGCACATGTGCACATACACACCCACATAAACACGTGCGTGTGCGCGCACACATATACACACACAGGCGTGCGCACACACACACACAGTGCTACAGTTATTATTTCACATTTTTCAGGTCTCTTCACTATCAATTTTAAAAACAGTGGTTACCTTCTGGGCATAACAGTTTTGATTTTTTAAACCTGCAAGGAAAACATATAGTGACAGATCTGAACAATAAATAAAATAAAACATCACCCTCTTTATGTTAGAGCTTTCAAGATAGAGAGAAAAAAGCTCACTTTAATTTCAGTCAGTAAATTTTTGGTTCTGTGAAAAGTATCGCTCTTCAGTCCTCTCTCCACTGACAGACAACATCTTTGCCATTTCCCTTTAATATCAAAGTGCATTTCTTTAAAATTAAACATACCTTAAAGGAAAACCAAAAACCACAGGAATTTTTGGCAGGCGTCCTACACAGCAGAAATGAAGTGACTTTCCCTTCCTTCTACTCCTCAATTTAAAGCTATACAAACAGGCTGAATATAATACACCCAGGACAGTAGAGTATACAAGTAATGGATTTGTTTTTGTTTCAAAGAACAAAGAGGGAAAAGAAAAATAAAACCAAATGGGAACAAAGAGGAGAAACCCTGAGGCAAAAATGGCTTTTCCTTTAGAAAGCTGTGGCTCTAACTCCGGGTCACAAGGTACCGGCCACCTTCTGGGCCGGAAGGCCCTCCTCCAGCCAGAGGGCAGCAGCCTGGCCGCTGCGGAGCGTCCGCCTGTGAATGCGCCGGAGCCGCAGCAGGTAGAGCAGGATGGAGAGCAGGACCACCAGGAAGCAGCCAGAGAACAGGTAGTGATTGTAGACAAAGGAGACGCCCCGCCAGTGCGTGTGACTGGTCCGGAAGGTCTCCTGCTGGATATCTCTGCCCGGTGGAAACAAAAACAAACAGCCCTAAAGAGAGGCAATGCGAGGGAACAGAGCACAGGATGTGTGCTGGGGCGACCTGGGTCAGGACTTGGGTCAGGACTCGGCTCCAAAGACAAAACCTGAACCTCCTCTTTGAGATGTGGTTTCCTTACCTCTAAGAACATGGTCTACCAGAGAGCAGTTGTAAGTATGAACGAGGTAACATGTAAAAGGTCTTCACAGGTCTGTAGCACTTACCATCATTATAATTTGGGTAACAGAAGTCAGAGAAATTTAAAACTGTAAGGGTTCTGCTAATACACAAAAGCTGATGTGGAATCAAACCACATTTGTGATCAGTAATACCCACAAACTTTGCACTTAACCTTGTGGGAGAGGCTAAATTAAATAAAGGGGGGAAAAACAAAAAAAGCTAAGACCTCATTTATCAGTGAACCAGGGTTCTTATGTGGGCCAACTGACAGCCAGGTCTGTAAACTTGAATGGGGAAAAATGCACATCTTTACTTTACCAAATTCTGACTGCAATGTAGTAGTTCTGTTGAACATGAATGTGAACAAACCACTGTAGTATCAGCAGGACTTGTGACTTTATTCCTAGTGACACTCATAGATGGTTCACATCACACTGTGGCGTATTGCAGATGCCTCAAAACATCACTAACATGCATCACCTCATTGAAATTACAAAAGATACTCGTTCTGCTGCCAGATCTTATTGTTTTATGTTAATAAAGAACACAGATTACTATAGCATAAATTTGTTTTCTATAAGAGTTTGATAAATATATTTCAATACAGTGGTTTCCTCAGTAACCTATGTATTAATGTTATGCATTAAAACAACTACTTTGAGAAGGGGTCCAAAGCCATAAAGGTTATGAACCCTGAAATAAATCCTTCTGTGCAGGGGTTAGGAAACAGATAGCTGAGAATAATCAAACCCTTTGTGCTGCATATGATGGAACAGGTAGGGCGTGAAGGGAGGCAGCACTGAGCAAAAAGAGCCAAGTCAAACTTGACTGACTATAAAATTCTGCCCACGGCCAGTGCTAACAGTGCCCCAGACACACACAAAATACGGCTGCCAGCATGCATCATAGAAGAATCTTTTCATTCTCATTGTCAAATTCACGATCATACCTTAAGGGTAAAAAGCGGGTCCTGTAAAGGATTGCTCCAAGGGTCCACTGAACCTCCTTGTCATAAACTTGCAAGGCTGTCTTCAAGTTTTTATAGCTGACAGGAAATGAAAAGCCCCTGTGAAACACTTCAAACATCCAGGCAGATTTGAAGCACTGATACCTACAAACGCCAAGCACAAACAGAAGTGGGGCTGATTCACTCATCAAAACAAACTGTCCTCAGAGACGGCCCTCCCTCCGTGAGCAACATGGGTGCAAGGGCTTCAGGGCCTGCGCTCTAAGCAGCCAAGCCAACTGCATGCATTCCAAGTAGATTTACTGGTTTGTGCCCCTTGTCCCACTACATGAAACAGTGCACCTGTCACATCAATGAGTTCATGAACTTGGTCTCAGTATCATTTACTACATTGCCAAGACAGATTTGTTCCCTCGGGCATTTCATCTTTTATTCATCCAGTAAATACTGAGCAAGTTCCAACTTCTTGGGACCTCAGTTTCTTTACTATAAAATGAGAAGAGAGGAGGGTCCTTTTTAGCTCTGATAGTCTATGATTCTAAACATTTATGAGGCTTACTTCTGGCAAAGTGCTGGGCTAAACAAGTAATAAGATAGTCAAGCACTTAAATGACTTCTAATGAAAGAGGAATTTTAAAAAGCAAGAAATAACTACACACAAAGCAGAATATGATAATCACCCCTAGAGAGACATAGTGAGTGCACTGAAGACTCACAGAGAAGGGTAGACTCTGGCTAAGTGGGCAGAAGAAAACTAAAAGGGAAAACGGCTGACCTGACTCCGACATCTGGGTAGGATGTCAACAAACAAATGAACGGGAATTCCAGGTGGAAGAACAGCAAAACTGTGCAAAAACACGTTCTAAGCAAGGTAAGTTTGGGCACAAGTGTTGGTTGTCCTATTTGGGTAGAGGAGGAACAGTGACTGACAGGCCAAAGGGGTGGGCTGGAGCAGGGTGTGGTGAGTCGGGAGCCCACACTGGATGCCTGCACTGGGCCGTCCTCTACTTACTTCAGTCTGTGCAGGTCAGCGTGAGAGGCGTACAGTCCTCGGTCAAAGCGCTCCCGTAGGATTGACCACTTTGTTGCACAATAATCCTGACGAGAAATGTCACCCAAATTAAATCATTAGGAAAGGTTTACTGAACATTTTTTTCATTTTAAAAAGGGTTTACCAAATTCATATTCATAACAGTATCCACCCAACTAGGAAACACAAGCTTAACTTCTGTATGTGCATCAACAGGACAAGCCAGACACTTGCTGAATGCTTAATGATCAGCACAGACAGGCTGTCTTAAAATTCAGCCAAAGTTACTGTTAACAAGAATTTCACTGCCCACAACCAACCTCTTCCAAACGGCTCCGTTTCTCCCTGCTGTGACTGCATGTGACAGGCACAGACTTTAGGAAAAGTGAAGTGGTACTTCAGACAGTTCAGGCTGAGTACCTCTGTCCATGGCTACACGGTACGAGGTTCTGGGAATACAAAGACGGTCACAACAGGCTCTGCCGTTCGGAGAAGGGAAAGAGATGCCACCTTTTCCTGAAGTTACTTGTAATAGTAAGATCAACTAACATTTATTGAGCACTGTGTAAGTAACTTTTCTAAATATAATACTTTCATACTTAAAACTCCTCAACATGGCTACTACTATTCTCACCTTTCTTTAAAGAATGAAGAACCAGGCTCAGAGAGGTAGTGAAATTTGCAACAAGGAACACAGAACAGCACTCAGCCTGGGGTGAGAAGGTAAGGATGGGCATTTCAGGCAGAGGAAACATCATGAATGAAGATGAGATGGGAAGTAGCACAGACAGGAGGGAAAGAAATAGTTAGCTGACTGATACAATTACGGTATAAAGTGCTAGGTGGGGAGAAGAGGCTACAGGATGGAGATGACATGCTAAGGGATTGAATTTATTCTGGAAGTGAAAACTGCTCAAGATGTTAAAATCAGAGAGCAGGTGACTACACCTGTGTTTAGACAGAACGCTGTGGGAGTGGCTGGAAGATGAATGATGGAGGAACACCAGATGCAAAGGTCCAATGGGAGGCTACTGCAATGGTGGAGGTGACAGACAGAGGCCTGAGCTAGGACAATGAGGGTATGTCACAAAGGGGAGAGTCTAATACTATGACATCAAATAATGTGCTTGATGATTCATTATATGGGGGTGTCTGGTGAGGGATGAATGAGTGACGGGAGAAGTGTATTAGTCCTGGGTTCTGGGAGGAGGACTGGATGGTTAGTGATGGTTAACTGAGACAACATAAAAGAACAGAGCGGCCCGGGGGCATGGTGGGTGTGTCTGGCACTGTGACATCTAGCGGGCGCTGGGCAGGTGTCAGGACTGTAGCCACGTCTTAAGAGGCAGCAGCAATCCTTGAGCATGGACAAGACCATCCAAGAACTTGAAGGTCAGAGGCCAACCAAGAGTAAGTCTGGAATCACCAAGGTTTAAAGGTTCATGAAGGGGAAAACCCCTGCAAGAGCCTCAGAAACTGTCAGAAAGGCAAGGAGACCCAGAGAATGGGAGTAAGGTCAGATAATAATTCTGACAGTAATATAAAATAATCTGGAAGCTACAGATGACCAGGGTCATTTATGGAGGGGTGGGCAGACATCAGCTCACAGTCGATTTTTTTACTTCCGCTGTGACTATTTCTCTCATCCAACCAAGGGAACAGGATTCGCAAACACGCTGCACGAGGACCTTCCACCTTCCACTGTTCCCTTCTCTTGCCCCAGGACCTCCACATGAGCAAGGAGGACATGACCCGCCAGTCTACAGCTGTCTCCCCAAATCACACAGAAAAGGAGGTTACCTTTGCAGCTTTCGTAAATGCAGCAGCGTTGTAGTCTCCCCCCATGCGCAGCACATCCTCCGTGCAGTAGTAGAATTCGGAAAAGCCATAGAACTCGCTGTTCTGGAAGTGAATTGGGGGCTGGTAGACCCCATTGAGGGAAGTCTGTGTCTCGTTGGTTTTGTTCATGAAAGGCTGGAGAGTCTCTCGACACAGGTCAAAGTCCCCAGTTCCCCGCAGGTACACAGTCTGTCCGTTTTGCTGGATTTCATCTTTAATATCCAGGGGTAAGCAGGGGTCCAGGTATGGAGTATCAGGAGCCAGACCAGTCTGCCTCCCCAGGAGCCTACAGGACAAAGAGAAACTTGATCATGAGACTGACAGAAAACTGTTCTGAAGCAGTGGCTGCAAGTCAGTGTCTCTCAAAATGTGTTCTGTGGAACTCAGAAGGGCTCCAGGATAATTAAGTCAGGAAAAGGCACACTCTAGCCCCCTCATGGAGATTCGTGATACACACATTCATACAACAGGCACCTTAACAGAGTCCATCGACCTGAAGCTTTCCATTCCCTGTACACAGCCTGGTGCTCTGGCCGTCCAATGTTCATGGTCAGTAAGCTCCTCTCAGTATCCTGTTCACTGCAGGTGAATGCCCCCAGATGTGTTATTCCAGCCCCATTTTTGCCACAAATGCTTGTGATTTTAATCACATAGAGTGGCCCCAAAGTAGGTATACAGTATAATCTATTTGCATTTTATTATATTGTTTATGTGTATCCATATAACCCACATAATCTGTTGTGATGAATTTCATTGATTCAATTGTGTACTTTTGGGCCACCCTGTATAGATGAAATGTGGCTGTGAAAAGAAATAAATGGTCCTGTGAAAGCTAGGTTAGATGCTTTAGGAAAATATGATAAATGTGAGTTGCCAGAAATCTGCTGTCAAATTAGGTGTCAACAAGATTTTAAAAGAACTGAGAAAAATTAGTAAAAATCTGGACAGATCGGGTCTCAAATTGCTTCACAAAGGTCTTTTAAGTTATTGGTATTCTTTAAAGAAAGCCAAAATGAAATTAACATGAGTTGGGTACAGTGTATGCCAGAGAAATGATGGATGTAGCCTAATAAAACAAAACAAAAGATTGCCAAATAAATACATAAGTTAAAACACAATGCCTGAGGTTTGATTCTATTTTTATGACTCTATTTTAACTGATTTTTAAAAAATTAATCAACTACTGATCAACTGTTGCTGATAACAATGTTTCTATTGTATTATAGGCTCTGAGAAGTCCTGCAGAAAAACTTAACTTTGCTCACTAAAATGTACTATGCTTAATACTTCCCAGTGAAATTTCCAGGCATGAACGTTTGTCATCCAGCTATGTATACTCACTGTGAGGCAAATGAGAAACAGGAAAGAGCTTCTAACACTGCGGTTACGTTATGTTTATTAAGAAACAGCCTGAATTCAACACTTAGTCACTGACAATAAGTTAAGTTTTTACTCGCCACTCAACTGACAAATTGTTTATTCCACAGATCAGGACAACTCAAAATGTACTTGAATATAATAAATAAAGGTCTTTGGCACTAATTAAAAATGTTTTATTAATTAAAAATATTAGTCATCATCAATACTAATGGCAAAGAGATAAATATGCATTTCAAGGCTCAATTGGTAACATGTAATGAGTGATGACTAAAATTTGTAATTATTATACAAGTCCAAGACTAGTCAAATGTATACTTCATGTTACTGTTTTTAGTTGCTTGCCCTACATCTAAATTAAGAAGTACCACTAAATTGTCCATTGGACAAGCTTCTTGATATTAAAACCAATGAGTAAAAATTAGAATTGCAGAAGGTATTTTTCCAAAATTCTGATTCAAATGTCATTTATAAAATGTTATTTTAAGACTACTGTAAAAAATAATTATACTAAAATGTGCTATTATATATAATATACCACTTTAGAAAAGAAAACTATGGGACTACCAATCTCTTACTAAGGCTATTCAATTAATGTCTGGAGTAGACAAAAACATAAGTTCTTATTGCTTTTCTTATTCACATATGCAAATTTCTGGAAAATGTGGTAGTAAGTGGCTCTGATTTGGTCTTTCTTAAAAGTTCAGGCCTCCACAGGTTTAAGATTAAATGGATCAAGAAAATATATTATGATTTATCTCCATGAATTAGGATTTTTTCCCCTCAAAATTATTTCATCAAAACAAATGGTAATTAATAGGATATTTTGCAGAATTCTAGATTTCAGGTAGTTTTATTCATCTAAATGGCTTTTCTGCTCTTATGAACTAATTTCAAACAAAAAAAATATTATTTAAACTTATAAATTTAAACTGATATAGTGTTGCTTTTGTTTTATATATTTGCTACACTAAAATTCTTCACAAATGCATTTTTTTAAAGTTTCACTGCTGTGTTTAAAACCACTAACTTTGACTAAGTCTAGATCATTTCTCTTCCTTGAGTAACTTCCTTCACTACGGTCCTATCCAGTAAATAACTGCATTGGCTGGTTTTCCAGAAAAACACGTAATTTAATTTTGTCATCAATGACAATTTCATCTTCACATACTGCAGGCTCCAGGATATCTGCAGTGGCTCAGGTGCTGAGTTTCCCAAGGACTCTGCAATCTGGCATGCATTACCCAGGGCTGAAAACTACTGTAGTATCCTCACGGTAAAATTTCTAATCCGGCAGGGAGATGTGGGTGTGAGAGAAAGAGAGCCTCCTTGGAACCTGGTGGGAGGTAGGGCCAAAGGCAGAACCCTGGTGTCCTCTCACTTCTTCTCCCAGCTCAGCTGGCAGCAGAATAAAAAGCTAACCATGCTGACATGCTTCTGTTGATGGAGGGCTCCCTGCTTTGCCTGGGTATGTTTTCTATGAGGAGGGGCCTGGGTTTGAAAGGGACTGCCGAACAGAGTACCTGTTCCTCTGAACTATGTTGGCAAATATCTTGTCTTCATATCTCTGTCGAGCAGCATTGCCACCAAACCCAAGAAAGGTGGCCACATAGACTCGGTACACATGCTCAGTCTGGTGTACGTCACATCCCAGGTTAAATTCAGCGAGCAAGTTCTTAGCTACTTCTTCCTGAAGATGTAAGGGTAACAAACTTTAATATTTTAAGCAATATAAAAACAATTACCTTCTTTAAAAAGAAAGATCTAAAACGATTCTCATCCAAACAAAGCAAAAATTTCTGCTTCTGCATTTTTTTCTAAGGGTCCCGCCTAATTTAATATGAGAATTCTGATTCAAAAAATTTCAGCTGTGTTGCCCATTTGTGACATTGTTATAACTTTCTGAAAAAGGAAGTTAGCAATATAGTGTTTATCCTCTGATCTAGTAAATCTATTTATAGAATCCTATGCTTTGGAAATAATCCTAAACATTGAAAAGTCTCTATACACAAAGATGTTCTTTGCAATTCTGGAACAAAAAAGCTGGATGCCATCTAAAATATACCACTCCAACAAGGGTTTAGTAAATTATGGAAACCAATAGTTTATGGAGAAACACGCTTCTGTACTGTTAAATAAAGGACACAAAATTGCATAAATAGTTAAGATTATAACAATTATATTTTTTAAAAGTATAAACAGGAAAAAATGAAAAGAAATATAGCAGAATTATCACAATGATTTTTTTAAATGATGCATTCATGGGAAATTTTTAATCCTGATTTTTCAGTATTTTTTCAAAACTTGTTTTATATACATTTTTAAATTTCTCTTGAAGGGAAAAACATGACTTTTTACAAAGAGTGTAATAGTTTCTGAAGGCATGTCTAGAGGGGAAATAGGAAACACAGGTTGTAACACTCAAATTTACAAATCATTTTTTTAAGGCACTTAATAAAAGTATCAGTAACATTTACTGAATGAATACTAGGTACTCGGCAATGCCGTAGATATATTATATGCATCACCTCATTTACACCTTAGAAGAACATTATATGTTATAGGCACTTGCATTCATATTTATAGATGAAGAACCCAGCTCAAAGAGGTTAAGTGACATGTGTAAGGTCACACAACTAGTGAGGACAGGCTGATGATGCAGCCTAGGCTTGTCCAGCACCAGTCTTTTTTAACCACTACACTATACTGGGAAAAAGTGTAGAAAACTAGGCTGTAGTATTAATTTACAGAGGGAACTAGGCTGTGGTATTAATTTACAGAGGGAGGAATGAAAATAGGATGATTAATATGTACAATCATTTAGGAATACATCTGGAAACCCTTCTGATGCTCCCCTCACAAGGCCACCAGCCTACTAGGAAAATACAGGCAGTGACTGAGAGCACTGATGGTTCCGAGGAAAGACAGAGCAAACTGTCTCAGTTCAGAAACGTGGAAGCAGTGGATACAAACCTCAGTCTTTTCCAGAAAAGTCAAAAGCTGCCTGAGCCATTATAAAAAAAAAAACACCTATTTTCTCAAATTAGAACTTAAGAAATCTGATGCCACTCTACTAAGTTTTACAATACGTGTTGAGAAAAGAGGTGAATGAAGAGACAATATAAAAACCCAAGCATGTGACTGACATGTACACCAAAGAAAAACGCTACGTAAGGTCAGAAAACAAACCAGTTGACTTCAATGAACAAACACAAACGGCTTAAGGGAGGACTGCCTTGGTTTCCTCCTGTCTCCTTTCTCCTTGATGAGAGGGTGGTACCTCGGCAAGCACAGTAAAGATGCGTTCAGACTCAGAAAACAAAACAAAATGGATGGAGATATGTTAAATGAAACCAAATCAAAAAGAAGGAAATTTGTACAGATAATAACCTGCTGTGAGGAGGCAAAGCTTACAGTTTTGGGGACTTCGTATGCTATCTGTGTTGACACGCCTCCCATGTCGAGAATACCGGCAGTTCTTTTCCGGAGAATGGCTTCGCTGCTTTCACTACCAGGAATATTAACTTCCACAACTGCCTCATCATCTGGGAAGAATGAGAAACATCCATTGGAACAGAACAAAAATGGGAAATGGGATCTTTTGAAGAGTCATCTTATTATTTTCATGGTATGTTTCAAGCATTTCTACACAAACCCAGACTACTCCTCTCAACTAAAATCAAGATAATTGTGTGAAATAGCAGCTTCTCTCACTCTACTTCTACACACTTAGCTGTGCCACAAAACTTAGCTCCTTTTTCATCCTATAGATTAAATAGAAAAAGTCATAATTTCCACTTAGCCACATTAGCTAGAAATGTGATACTTACCATCTTCAATATGTTCAAACCGTCCAAGGACGAAATTAATGCCGATCCAAGCATACACACCTATAGACATTGCACAGGGTGAAGATAAGAATAGAGTTTTAAATTTTGTATAACTCTTATCAAGGCAATCCACGCAACGATTTTTTATTTTGCTCCCTGACAACCTGTGTAAATGTCATCTGAAATAACATATTTCTACCGATGTATCTATTCCTAGAGTTTTTCCAAAAACTCTGAAGTCTAAAATTTATAGTTTCATTTTATTTACATAGGTTGAAAATATAACCCATTAGGTGCTAGTTTTCCTTAGAAATTTACAGGAGTTTTTACTTTATATAAAGTTAAACCTATCAATTTGCAAGGTTTTAAAAACAAGTTAACTTTGACTCTTTCATCTCTTTTACCCCTCACTTTCACTCAGTTGCCACGTTTGATTCTCTTTTTACAGTTATTTCCTACATCCAATCTTTACTTGTTTTCATCACTGTCCTGATTTAAGCTGCTGCAGAGATCTAATCAACCTTCCTGCCCCTGCTCTCCCACTCCAACCCACTCAATTCTGTTATTGGACTGATCTACAGAACAAAGTCCAAACTCCACAGCCTGACAATTCCAGACCTGTCCAACATTTTTATTGAATAAATATGACATGTAACATTCTGTAAATATGGTGTACAACATGTTACTTTGATCCATTTATATACTGTAATATGATTGCCCTTATAGTATTTACCACATTATACAGCTGAATTGTAAAAATCTGCTCTAAGTAGACCCATGCAGTGCAAAGCTCAACTGTTCTGTGCATTAGATGTCTATGGCTCATTTACTACTCATTACAAGTTTATAGCCTTCAACACCATCAACCTTATCCCCCCTCCCCCATCTTCTATTAATGGTAAACACCATTTTACTGCTTTTTTACTGGTTTGACTTTTTTGGATTCCACAAGTGGTTATTATATAGCACTTGTCTTTCTCTGTGTCCAGCTTAGCATGTGCTCAAGGTCCATCCCTGCTGTTACAAATGTCAGGGTGTCCTCCTTTCTCGTGCCGAATAATATTTCACTGTGTACATGTACCACATCGTTTTTACCCACTTATCATTCATGGGCACTTGGGTTGTTTCCATATCTTGGCTATTGTGAATAATGCTGTGATAGATATAAGAGTGCACATATCATTTTCTTTGGGTATATACCTAGAATTGAAATTTCTGGATCGCATGGTAGACCCATTTGTTTTCCATAGTGATTGGACCAATTTACATTCCCATTAAAAATGTATAAAGGTTTCCTTTTCATCACATCCTCACCAGCACCTGTTCTCTGCTCTGCTTGACAGCAGCCATTGTAACAGGTATGAGGTGATAGCTCACTGTGGTTTTAATTTGCATTTCCCTGAGGATCAGTGATACTGAGCATCTTTTCATGTGCTTGCTGGCCATTTAGATGTGCTCTTTAAAAAATATGTTTAATTCTTCTGCCCATTTTTCAATAGGATATTTTGTTGTTGTTTAGCTGAATGAGTTCCTTAAACATTTTGGGTATTAACCTCTAATCTGACAGTTTGCAAAAACTTTCTCCCATTCTGTAGGTTTCTTTTGCTGTTGAAAAACCTACTGATAGCCTAATGGGGGTTTCTTCATAGGATGCTTTTTTTTCCGCGGCTGCCTTTAAAATTCTTTATCACTGACTTCTGACAGTTAATATAATGTATCTTGGAGAAGGTATTGTGTTGAGATACTCAGCTGTTCTACCAGCTTTGTAGACTTGCATATTCAGTTCCTTCACCAGGTTTGAGAAGTTCTCAGCTATTACTTATTTAAATATAATCCCAGGGGAGTTCCCTGATGGTGTAGTGGCTTAAGGCTTCGGCATGAGTGCTGTCAGCGCTGCAGCCTGGGTTCGATTCCCAGTCAGGGAGCTACCCACATACCAAAAAGCAAAATAAGTAAATAAATAAATACAATCCCTGCTCCCTTCTCTTCTTCTGGAATGCCTATTAATCTTATGTTGGCCCTTCTAACGGAGTCTGTAGTTCTTGTAGGGCTTTTTAAATCTTAGTTCTCTCTCCTCTTCCACCAGCAACATTTCTATGTTCCTATCCTCAGCTCACTTATTCGCTCTCCCATTTGATCTACTTTACTTCCAATGCTTCCTAATGCATCATTGACCTCATTAGTTGAGTTTGTCAGCTCCAGAATCTCTATTTAGTTCTTTCTTAGAATTTCAGTCTTTTTGGTAAAGTACTCCTGTTAATTTTATTCCTGAGATCATAACATTGCCTTTCTGAGTTTTCTTACAGCTCATTAAATTTCTTCACAGCAGCCTTTTAGATCACAATAGTCTGTCTTTAAATTCTGCTGCTAGAAAACTGTTTTCTATTTGTGATACCATTGACTGTGAGTTTTTATAGTGTTTGATGAAAAGTGCTTCTCCTGCCACCTTTCAAGTAGTGAATACCTTTCTTATTTAGGTAAAACTTGGTTTGCTTTTGATTCTAACCATTCAGCAGGTTGCTAATTAGGAGACTCTCTTTTGTTTTCCACAGGTGGTGCTATAGCACAAATTTCTGGTTTCTTTTACCAGAGCTGAGTAAGGTTGGGACCCCACACACACACACACACACACACACACACACACACACACACACAGAGGCAGGCAGGGGTGGAGAGGGGGAAAAAAGGGTGTCTGCAGAGTGTGTCATCAGCACCTGGGGATTTGGGTGTGCCCACAGACCAAAGAGGAGATCAAATCAGGGGTGAACCAGAGGTCTGTGGGTGGTGGTCCCCTTGCCAAAATCCTGAGGCGGACAGCCTGTTATGTATTCCCTAGTTCTCTTCGCCTTCTTTCCTTTCCCTCCCTACAGAGCAACAGGTCCCTTCAGTTCAGCATGCGTGGCCAGGTTAGAGCCTCACTTACCACCTTCACCCACTTTCTCCTCTGCTAGAAAGTTTGTGCCAATCTGTGGCTACCTCAGGCTCCTTGCCTGGCTCTTGCAGCCTCCTCTAATCCACCCACTTTTGGGAACAAACGAGTACATGGAAGGATCTCTCAGGTGCATTGATGTGCTGTGTAGAGGTGCTTTTTTATTTTTATTTTTTGTTATGAACGTCTGATTAGTTATACATTGAAAGGGAGAGAAAAAGGAATGACTCACGCCACCATGATGATAATGTCACTAAGCCTCTTCAACTTTTATTATTGCCAACAGCTTTCATGAGGGTCATAACCCAAACTATTTTTTCTGCCTGGAATATGCTTCCTATCCCTCTCTCAGAGCCCTACCCATACCATGCTTTAGCATGGTGCATTTATAGATAGATACCTCATTGGACACAGTGCAAATGTCATTTTCTCCATGATGCCCTTAGCTTGAAAAAAGACATCTCCTTCTTTTGAATTCTCCTGATACTGGTTCCTTACCTTTCTTACTGAAAACTCTACCTCATATAGCAGTTAACTGTGTACCTCACTTGTCTGTAAATAGCACAATGGCAATATCTGAATTCCACCAAATTTTGTATACTCTCTGGTGACTTTCAGAGGAGGTATTTGCTGCTAAAATCATAGAATATTTTTAAATAAATGGCTTTTGGTCTCCATTTCCAGCAAGCTATTCCCCAAATAATTTCACTAGCCTTGAAATTTTCTCAGTTTATCAAAGTCAAGAATAATTTCCCCTTTCTAGCCAGTAAATTAGTAGAAGGCTCCAATAGCTTAATAATTATTGTAATTCCAGAAAGCTGTATAACTTAGGTAAGGAACACAAACCTTTTTAATCAAAGTTAGTCCAAATTTGTTCCAAATTAAGTGTGGTGAAGACAAACTAAGTTATTTTTTAATGGCTTACTATATGAATAATAAAGATCAGCCATATAAGAAACTAACTTCACCATTTAAAAATTGTAATACTTTAAGGCTGTGGTTTTTCCAAATTTTAAGATATTAGGAGTAGTTTTAAAAACTATACACAGGGGAAAATGGAGAGGATTTAAAGGAATAGTTTCCCATATTTCAAGTTGAAGACCAATATACCAACCTTCTTGTTTCCCTGAAATTACTTCTGCATGAGAGTCAGAAAACAGGAAGTCAAAGTGCACGGGGATATCGGTCAGAAGGTCTTCCAGGATGGCCTTCTGCTGGCTGTTAAGACAACCCAAAAACTTACATTATCAAAATATTATGCCTTGAATTTTTGTCTTAAAAAGAGGATAAAAAAACCACTATGGCTCTGGTATATCCTTTATGAAAACAGTACATTTTAAAATCAATGAAAAGATAATTTATTTTAGGAAGGAATTTTCAAGAGTTGTGTGAATATGATTCCTAGATGTAAAACTACAAATGCACACAATTCTTAAATAAAACAGAAAATCAGTTTTTAAAATAACTTTATCATTTACTATGTATAGTCATAAACAAACATATTAAGAGCTATCTGGTGAGTTCTGGCTAAGGGAACGGTTCTGATTCTCGATTTGAGGAAAGAATTTTTAATGTCTGCCTTTTGATGATGATGATGGAAGGGAGGAGGAGGAGGAAAATAAAGCACCACAGGCCTGGCCTGCACTGTGTGAAGGATCACCTTTCAGGAAGGATTCTCATTCCAGCTGTACAAAGAATGTAGAGTGGGGTCTCTTTATGTTTTGCCCGTGGTACATGCTCTGCAGCAAAGTTCAAGAGCGGAGAAATGTAATCACTGACTTTGTCTGGAGAGGTAGCAAATTCCGAAATGCCTACAGAAAAAGACACTTCTGTTAACAAGCAGCTATTTTAGCTAATAAGTTATACTTCTTCAATGTGGCTCATTTGAGAGAAATGGAAGCTACATACCATAACTCTCCTAGTTTTTTCCTACCCTTCTGGCAACTTCTTCCAGTTTCTCTTCCTTCAGTGATAGTGGTACTGAGCATTCAGTCCTATGCTCTCTTCTCTCACTCATGAAAAATCATAGACCTACCTGAGCACCTACTGTATGTCACACCCTCAGGGAGCTCCTCCCTGCCCTCCAGCAAAGTGCTCCTATTTTCTTCAGGCAAGATCACTCACTCCAACTGCTGCCATCACCATATGTATGTCTCCAATCTCCAAATCTGATCAGGAGCCACCCCGATCTCCCCACCTTACAAATCAATATGTGGTAACTGTCCACTGGACAAGGCCATGTACTTATCCCCACAGTCCCCTTAACTCAACGTACACAAATCTGAACATCTACTATAAACCTGCTCTTACTGCTTGTTATCTATCTCAATGACCACTGTCACTGGCCATGTAGTAGCCCAAGCCATTATCTTGAATAAAATCCCTCTCCCTCACACCACCAGATGATCCGGGTTTCACCAATGCCTCGCCCTGGTTCCTCTCACATTTTTTCACTTTTTCTCATCTCTTTTCATCTGGCTAACTCCTCCCCATCCACTGAGTTACTTCCTCTATGGAAGTCTTCCCTAACAGAACCCTGAAGGTCATGTCTTGTGACAGTCTATGCTTGCCCTTACCTCTAGTTGCAGCACTCATTATACCTTAACAAAATTACCTATTTACTTGCTTATCTCATTTCAACTGCAAGTTTCTTGAGGGCACAAATGGTGTCTTGTTCAAATTTATATATAGTCTTAGCACCTAACATAGTGCCTGCCATATAGCAGATGCTCAGTAAATATTTGCTGAGTGAGTACATAAGGGAATGAATATTTCTAGCTGTCATTTAGTATATAATATTAAAGATGAAGGGGATTTTAGAAGTCTAAAAATTCCTTATTTCATACCCAGATTGATAAAATGATTTGCCAAAGTAATTAACCAAACACAGACTGAAAGTCAGATTTTTTTTACTCAACATACAATTTCAGTTGATATCAAGCCCCAAATCATCCAGAATCTATTAAGGAAATTTCCAGAGCTTTGCTGTAATGCTATGCATGAGAGTCCATGTGTCAGGACACAGAAATGCTATAAAAACATTTCTGAAGTTCCACTTCAAACACTTCCTACAGCATCAGAGTGAACCACGTTGAGCCTAATTTCAATTAAGGTTCTGTTGTCTATCCTAGGACGCTGTTGTAACTGTCATTTCGTTTAGGGAAAACTCCAAGAGTGAAAGTTACCATCTTATTCTATGAGAGCAGTTTAACCATTGATGGAACCTGGTATGGGAGGCTAGATGAAATGCAAAGTGCTTTATAGAGTTTTAGTTTGCAACCTTCTAGTAAACTTTTGATTTGTCAGATATTTCTTTAACCCTGAAAATGTTTCTACATTAGGGATACATAAAAATTTCAGGGGGTGGGAAAATAGAAAAGTAAAAATTAAAAATCGTTTACTAAGACTCAAAGAAAAAAATAATCTTCATTCATGGAAATGTGCTGATAGAATATAATGCTTGTGCAAGAAACAAAGATGAAGTTCTCTCTCCTTATCCTGAAAAATGGGGTAAGAATTTGAGTTTTCTGAGCAATATGCTGTGCCCAGATGCTCAAACATCAAAGGACAACCAGCCTGCAGCCAGGTGCCTGAAGAAGGAAATGGGGCCTGACTTCTTCAACAAGGAGTTCCCTGATAGTGTAGTGGCTTAAGGCTTCGGAGCTGGCGCTGTCAGTGCTGCGGCCTGGGTTCGATTCACAGTCAGGGAGCTACCCACATACCAAAAAGCAAAAAACAAAAAACAACACAAAAAAAAACCAAAAAGGAAGGAGTAGCACTCAACTACAGTCTACCTGCGGTTAAGAACCGCTCCATGAGAATGGGCATTTTATCATGTTAAACCTGAATCTCCTTTTCACTTACACTTTTGAAATAGGAGATAAGCTGTGATTATTTTTTATTAACATTCTCTAATATTTTAAAAGATAAAATCCCTGGAGTGTCTGGATTTAATATTTTACTTAACACACTAGCAAGATGAAGTAAAAGTGTTGGATCTCTATTTAAAGATCTATGGTTCACTGTTTGAAGTCAATGATTATCAACCGTAAGATGTAAAATGCCTATTTCAAGGTACTCCTGACACCTTCCATTTCTAATGTTTCTAAGAGAAGGGTGCTATACATGGAAATGGTGTAGATACAGAAAAAGGCTGAGAACCAATGAGTTAAACAGTCTAATGGGAAAGGCAAATCCCAATTTTTATGTACATGCTGACTTAGAAATTGCACTATCTTTAAAAATTGGACTTAATATCAGCTCTTCTATGCTCTAAAGTCACCAATATTAAATAATTTAGAGGTGATTAGAAGAATATTGGGGCATCAATTTTAAAAAATGACACATATACCAACGTATTAAGGGTACAGATTTCCATGAGTCTTCTGGAATTACCTTGTTGTTAAGGATAGAAACCAATGGCTACCAAAAAGGGAAACAAAAATCCCTCCACAATTAATGTCAGACAGCAAACATCTGAGTTGACCACAAGTAAGGCACTATGATAAAAGTTGCAGGAGACAAAACAAAGACATGGTGCTTGGACATTGTATTAAGGTGTTAGCCACCTCATGCAAGATGGATAGAAAAGAGAAAAGAAAGTGAAAACAGGCAGACCACTTGGGTCCCAGTATGAGCTCTGGATTAAGGTGATGACTGTGGAGAGAGAAAAGAGAAGATGTGAAAGACAACACAGAGAATGAAAGACTAGCACCTGGCTATCAATCAGATATTTATCATTTACATACCCGGTTTTATTTTCATAACCACTGGCTTTCGGTTTTTATCCCTCATTTGTCTGATATCCAACAGATCGTGAGGATTGCCATTGTGCCTGGGCCAGCAATAGACAAATATTCGAGACCCACTGCTACCACAGTCCACCACGATACCATAGTTCACATTGGGGTTATTGGTGTCGGTAGCTTCAATGTCCGTAACACGTGCCAAGTACCTTGTTTAGAAAAACAAATATAAAGTTTTACTTTGACAGAGAATATTATCCTAAACCTAACAGAGCAAATTCAATAAACAAATACCAAGTCAGTGATTTCTAAGCTGTGACGTAGCACCGCTGTAACATTTTTACAAATGCCAAGTGATTTGAGTCAAAAGAAAACAAAAGTGATAATGATAATCTAAATCAGATACATTCAAACATATTGTAAAAAGAAAAACTATTTCCAAATTATCACATTAACTGAAGATACCAGCTTAGAAGATAGGAGATGCTTATGTTTAAATCCTCTGATGATGTGGTTTTGGTAGTTAATGATTAAAAAGTTTGTAGCACTTTAATTTTTTTAGGCCATGATGTATTCAGTACATCATCCACTTTCTACAGCCACAGGCTACTTAAATTCCAACCTAATCACAAAGTCTTGAAGCCATGAAATGAAGTTGTAGCATCTAGAAAACAAATGGTTTTTTTCTCTTACCGTTGAAACTTCTTGTCTCTGGACAGCCGCCCATATTTACTTCGGATTATGACAACAGAGAAGTATAAAAGTGAAACAGCAGCAGCAAGAATGCTAATAACAATAATTTGGCGTAAATTGGTGTTCAGAATTCGAGGACACCCCACTGGAGAGATGCTAAAATGCCAGGAAGCAGGTAAAAGACAGGAGATGCCGATCCTAAAATTTCAAAAAACACATTTTAAAGCAATCTGCTCCAAAGAGGCCTCCCCTCACCTAAACCAATTTGCAAGCAAGAAATTCAATTTGAGCGGCTCCTACTTCCCTGCTGGTAGGTACCTACATACCAGCATCTTCCATGTTGCAATGCCGCTACTAAGCCCAGTATTATAGATTGTATGCATGAGAATAAAGTCCTAATAGTTAATGACACTTCTGTATTTCCCCCCATCTCTTGAGAGTATTATGCAGACTTGTATTTGTACCCTGCTTTTTTCTAAAAACAGAATTAGAGACAATTTCCAAGGGTAAGTTGAATAAAATTTTCTCTAAATCTCTAATGAAATCAGGTTTAAGGATCATGAAACCAAAAGACAATTTAGTACATAGAAATATATTTAGTAAGGTGGGCCTTCAAAGGCAGGTGAGCATCTTAAGTGGCCAAAACCTTGCCATTAGGTTAGAAACATGCAGTCATGCACCACATAATGACGTTTTGGTTTCAGTCAACAACAGACTGTATACATCAGGATCAGGGGTGTTCAACCTTTTGGCTTCTCTGGGCCACATTAGAAGAACTGTCTTGGGCCACACATAAAATGCACTAACAGTAACGATAGCTGATGTGCTATAAAAAAAAAAAGTCAGTGCATAATTTTCTTAGTGTTTTAAGAGAGTTTATGAATTTGTATTAGGCCATATTCAAAGCCATGGTGGGCTGCATGTGGGCCACGGCCACAGGCTGGACAAGCTTGGCATACATAATGGTGGTCCCTTCAGATTATAATGAAGCTGAAAAACTTCTATTCCCTAGGGACGTTATACCATCATAGTGCCACATATTCTCATGTGTTGTGGTGATGCCAGTGTAATCAACCTACTGCACTACTAGTCATATAAAAGTATAGCACATACAATTACTTACAATACACTATATCAGATAATGATAATAAATGACTGTTACTGGTTTATGTATTTACTATACTTTTTAATTGTTATTTTAGCGTGTACTCTTCTAATTATAAGACAAAGTCTGCTGTAAAACAGTATGTCCTGTTACGCTAGTGACAGCCTCAAAAATCTCATGCTTACCTTGTCTCTTGATCACATTATTTTCTCTTGTGCTTGAATTAATATTGTGATGTTTATACAGGAACATATTGTGCTTGTAGCCTAGAAGCAATAGGTTATACCATATACCATAGATGTGTAGGAGGCTATACCATAGAGGTTATATAAATATACTCTACGATGTCTGCACAAGGAAACTAACTGTCTGACTGTAAATAGCTCAGGAAGAATAAGATTTTCTTAACACAGGCAAATTTTTCCCTGATGACTAAGAAAATAATATCTTTAACAATATCCCCATAGCAGAGTCAAATAAGTCTTGTATGTCTTGTGCTTTAGAAATATTCTTGAGACATTTTGGCAAATAAACACTTTTCTCCTTAGTTTATGTGAGAAACGAGAGACTATTATTAGGCTTAAAACAAACAAACAAACAAAAAAAATCTTGTTGCCTTTAGGATAAATTTTATTGTTTAACAGTTAATTTCTAGTCTTCCCTTCAAAGAGGGCTTCATGGACTAAAATATCTCTCAGAAGGGGTAGGTATCCTGCTAACCCAGTGGAATTTTCTATTTGTTATCCATGGAATTTGTTATCCCCACTCCACACTCCCAAGGCTTAGAGATTGCCATCCTGTGCTTAATACAGCCCCTCAAAGAAGCCACCATGCCTGCCCTCACGATAAACTACATTAACCCCTGCAGAAGCCACTTGGCATTATCACTTTCTGTGACAGGTGCCTCTTGTGGCCCTGGACAAACAAAGGAATCAAGTAGAAATGTAGCACAACTTTGAACCCTTTGCACTTGGGATTTAGATTTTTTTTCCCCTCAAGAGCTGTTTCTGTGGCACCAAAATCTTGGGTTTTACAGTGCTGCTGATTAAGCACTGTCACTCACCTCCCCATGCTGACGGGTCTGAGTCAGTCCTCCTCACACACAATTACAGAGACAACGGGGTCCTTCTGGAGTTAGAGCCCGCCTGTTCCAGGAAGTGAGAAAAATCACAAAGATGGCACAATCCAGGAACCCATCTATGTTCTTTATCAAATGTGTATTTAACTCCAGCCACACACAATCTGGTACATGATCCTTGCCCTGAAGCTGTTGGAAGCGTTTATTCTGAGCATGTAGTGTCTGGATTAGCACTGATCTAGTCCCTCGCTGTATTGCTAGTCTCATCCCCTGACAGACAGACATAACAAATATCTACCCCATGCTCCAGCCATACTAAACACAAGCTGCAGGTCATTGAAGTGGCCCATATTACTCTGCATTTATAGCTGACTCTCTGTTGGGTCCGCCTGTTGGTGTTCCTATGTAATCCTTATGACACATGTAAAGCATGATTCCCCTGTGAGGACTTCCCTAATCCTCATATCCCCAAAGTATTTGCTCATTACAGTAGAGGGATACAGTATTATACTTGTGGTTGACTTTCTCATCACATAGCAAGCCTCTCATTGGCAGGGATATCCACCTGTTTCCCCAGTGCCCAATGCCTGTCACACAAGTAATGAGCAACCATTGTTTGCTACAGGGATGGCTGGGAATGAGAGATACAAAGATGAATTAGACAAAAATTTAGCCCTTAAAGAATTTATAATGCAGTGGAGAGGAAAACACACACACACACACACACACACACACACACACACACAGTATTAATAATGCCTACTTGACAAAAGGGGGAAAAATCACTTAAATTAGTTCAGGTTTTAATATGGTGTCCATATTGTACCATATACTTAAAACTTAGGACAAACAATACTGTGATGTAAAAATTTAAACAAAAAAGGAAAAATACTTCAATTACTTAGGTGTTTAAACTAAGTTTAATGTGTTTTTATAAAGTAGCTACCTTTTAGCATTTGAATATAGTGAGAGTACTATATTACACCTTTATTCAAATTCCAATGGCTCAAAAATTTAAATATGAAAAATATAAGATGAAAATATAGGTAATTAATCTTTGAATGGGTATGGCTTTTCTATAATGACAACAATGAAACCATAAATAAAACAAAATACGTATACCCATGAATTTAGGAGTTCTGAGTGTTTAAAAATCAATCTCTTCCTAAATACACAAGGCTTGGGAAAATTACTTGTAACATATATGACAAAAAGTAAATATCCCTTACATATAAAAAGTTCATAAAATACATAGGAAAAACACTGAACAGAAAAATGAGCAAGGATAATTGAAAATTAACAAAATAGGATATACAAATGGCTGATAAAAATAACATCGTTAGAAGTTAGAGAAGCATAAATAAAAATAAGACTTCACTGCTATCAGATTGGCAGAGATTAAAGACTGAAGATACTTTGCTAATAAGAGGGAGGGAAAAAGGTCATGAATACTGCTGGGGAGAACCTAAATAAATACTAACATTCTGGGGGCACATGGGTAATGGTTATTAAAATTTTTAACATGTTTACTCTCTGCTCAATCTATCACACTTCCAGAAATTCATCCTTAGGAAAATAGGGTAAATTCACTAAAATATGTATGAAGATGTTCATCATAGTATTGTGTGTAAGAGCAAAACACTGTTACTAAACTAATGTGTATTAGTTTAGCTTAAATGAAACATGGTCCATTTATGCAATAAAATACAATGTGACTATTAAAGGTGATGATGCAGCTCTATATTGACATGAAAGATGTCCATGGTTTATTAAGTGAAAAAAACGACATCATGCATAGAGGGAGAAAACAGTGGTCATTTATTTCTGAATAATGAGATAATGGATCATCTTTATTTTCTTTCCTAGGCATGCCTATACTTCTTAAAGGGCATATATTAATTTTATCATCAGAAGAAACAACAGAACTATTTTTAACAAACTACCTTTGACTGACAGCTCCGGATTCTAGCATCAAATGCTCTTAAGGATGTATCGAGAAAGCCTATCTTAAAAGTGCTTCATGACATAGGAATTCCAATGTGAACATTTTTAAAAATCAATAAATGTGATAGCTGAACTAAGAATTAAATATAAGAATGTTTTAGTTAACAGCTTAAAGTCAAGGTCCCTGGGGAAAGAAAGGCCTTTAATGATTCAATGATGAGTACTACGAAGGGCACAGAGGAGTAACGACCCTGACTCCAGATTTCAAGGAGTTTGCAGACTGGTTACAGAGAAAATACTAATACCAAGCAAATAATCATAAGGAAATGTTAATTGTTAATTAGGAGTTCAGAGAAGAGCCCAATGAAGACTGGGTAACAGGAAAAGATTCCAAGAGGTAGGAGGCAGACTCCTCTAGACCAGGCACGTCCAACCTGCAGCCCACAACGGCTTCGAATGCGGCCCGACACAAATTCTTAAAATATGATGACATTTTCTGTGACCTTTTTTTTTTTTTTTTTAGCTCATCAGCTATCGCTAGTGTTAGTATACTTTGTGTGTGGCCCAAGACAATTCTTCCAATGTGGGCTAGGGAAGCCAAAAGGTTGGACACCGCTGCCCTAGAGGATGGGAGAGAACAGAGAATACATTTCAAAGGAGATGTACTATTAGAATGGTCATAGCAAAGTGTTTTAGGACTTTCTGAGATATGTGAGGAATTTGACAAAAAGGATAAATAGATAGTTTTGTAAGTTACAAAACCTGTATTTAAAGACAGAGGGAAAAAATAGGACAGCTTATATATTGCTAAGTAATTAGTTTTATTTAGGACAAAACTATGCCTGAATTTTACCTAGCAGTCAACAATATGGTAATTTGATTTTAAAATGTAAACTCCAATTGTATGTGCAACTAAGAATCTTGGCACCAGAGTTTAGGGAGGAAAGCCCTTAGTAATAATACATAAAACTGCCACATTTTTAAAAGGCCTAAGTTGTGTTAGAGATGTATTAACTCTCATGACTTCAGCTAGTGGGGCTCTCCTTAGCTGAACATTCTTTAGTGAGTAAAGCCCACTGGATCCTGGGTCGATGTCTTTATCAGTCTCCCACTGATAGTTCTAAGAAAAGCACTGAAAACAATACAAATCAATTACAAAGTAAAATGTTTCCTGTGGTGTAAAATGCAGAATGTGATGAAACAGCGAATTCTCAAATCACATGCAAACAAAATCATAGATAAATGAGACTCTGGAAGAGCTAGACCTCTGAGTAAGAAAAAGTAAGATGACATGAACAGGGCTTCAAAAAAGAACGATGTGAATATCAAAGGATTACAAGAGGACCCTGAAAAATCAGAGCCCACCAAAACAAGCAGAATTTTGTAAAAAATAACTACCTTTGTGAGAGAGGACAAAGTGAAGTGAAGGACGCTGTGTGACACTCAGCTGTTGGAAAACCAAATTAACACAACTTGATTCATTCCTTAAGAATGCACGTAGTTGCATTTACAACCTAGATTTTTTATGAATAATAATAATTTTTATTATTCAGTATCAAGTCTTACTCAAACCTGTTTCTACCTCTCACTATTCATTTGCAAAACTCCGATCCCCATTTAAAAAATCTTTTTCTAGTTACACTTTACTGCATCATATCTGTAGTTTTCTAAATCTGCAACTCTGACTTTCTTCCAGTTCCAATTCCACATCCTGCATTTACTGATGACGCCGTTACTGGTAACTCATTTAGTCTAAGTCTGTGGTCACAATTTTTTGATACAAACTAATACCACCATCCCAATTTCCAGGTCTAAGATGGGTATCACTATTGACAGGGGTCACCTGGGTCTTAACTTCTATTCCCACTCACCTGTGTGTTGACATATGATTATCATTCATTAGGTCCTATCAATTCTTCACCCAAGAGTCCACACATCTTAAAATGATCACAGCAGACATCACTACTTCAAGACAGATCTCTAGGCAGGTCATCCACATGCCTTCACTGTGAACACCACTCTTCAGAAACACTTCTTTGGAAAATATTACCTTCAAAATATGACCAGCTCAAGAAACTTCTGGAGCCTATGGGTCAATACCAATTCCCTTGTGTGTTATCCGAAACCTGCATTCATCAAATGATCCCGTCTTATTTCATCAACATGTTCTCTCCTCACCCCAGATAACATCTTTCTGCTCAGTGAGATGGGTGTCTTCTCTCTCACATAATTCTCTTTCTTGCCTCAGGCCTTCACTAATGTCACTTTCTTTAAAATGTCCTGCTCTCAATATTGCACTTCTTTCAAGGCACAGACAGATCAATATTTTTCTTGGCCAATATTTAACCTGTTATATTTTCTAATGTTTTCCCACACTCTATATCTTGTCTCTATTCATTTAAAAAAAAAAACATGCTGAATGAATATGTAGAGAATATATATAATATAGATAAATACATAAATCCTTAGATGAACTTTCATTTTTGTTTCTTCTTTCTGAACTATCTGAGGGCTTTCCAGAAAAAATCCACCCATAAATGCCTCTATTTTCATATTACATGCTGGATACTTTCTGAAGAGCCCTCGTATACACAGGGGTTGGGATCACATACCCCTATTCAGGCTAGAGAATGTAAACCATAGATTCATTGTGCAACAAATACAAGTGATAAATCAATGTTAAGGTAAACACAGAAATAAACAACTAAACTACTTATACAAATTCCATTTTGTAATTCTGCTAATGTGTCAAACAATTAACAAAACTGATACAAAGACAAGATAGCATCACACATAAGATAACATAAAGAATATGCCTCTCTTAGGCCTCTCCAAAGCTGGAAACTTAGGTATTTTCATTACAAAAATACAGGACACAGTAAAGATTGCAATGTAAAATTAAACTAGGGATTTCAGTCACTAATTTAGAATTCTCTAATAACCTCTCATTTATCTTCCAGCACAGAAGTTCCTAACTGTAAAGCATCTCTTATCTTTCCTAATAGTTATGATTAATGTCCTCTGAAAATGTTCTGTACCAGTGTTCATCTAAGCGCGTTTTGGGACACATTCCAGAATGAAAGAGCTGTCCCTTTAAAAGGTGTCCACGCATTACTCAAGTCTGAGAAACACTGTCCTCACCATGCCTTTATCGTCCAATTAGCTCCATTTTTCTCAAGGAAAAACCTAAAGCATGAAATTTAGCAAAAGCAGAGCAAAGGAAAAACGAACCTGACCATAGAAATGTCATGATAAGGCGGCAGGCGAGACCTACTGGGTCCTCAGTGCAGCACCCCCTCTCTCTGGCCTGGTCCCTCTCCTGTGTGGGCCGGATTCGCCCACACGTAAAATCCAGCGACCGACAGCACGACTGCCAGGACTCTCCTGCCAGGGGCTGGGGGGAGCACCTGCCGCCCTGGATCACGGGCGCTGACGGCCGCGCGCCCAGTTGTAGCCGCGCGGCTGGGCGGCAAGGGCTCGAGGGAAGACCGCCAGCAGGCGCGGGGAGGCTCACGAGCAAAGGGTCGTCCGCAGCCCTCGCCGCCTCGCTGGGCCCCACGCTCCAACCGTCTCCGCCCCGGCCGCCCGCTTCGGCCGCCTGCCCTCTCCTCGTCCGCATCGGGAAGGCTGTCTCACCTGCTCGGCAGCGCTCGATCCGGCGGCCGGGGCTCCCAGGAGCTGGGAGCCGCAAGCGGAGCGCCATCACGGCTACAGCAGCGAGGGTGCGGCGACAACGCAGACCCCACTTCCCCAACACCCAAAACCGTCCCCGGGGCTGCACCGCCTCCCGGCCCCGCCCGCGCTGCGTCACCGCCACGGTGGGAGCGCGCACGCCGGGGGCGGGGCCTACGTCTGGGGGCGGGTCCTGCGCCGGGATGCCTGGCTTCGAGTGCAGAGAAGTTCCTTGTAAGCACCGGGACGTCCCTCAGCGCAGTGAGTGCCGAAAGCGACCGTAGTGTCAAGGAAGTCACCAGTACTATGGCTTGGTTGACGCCCGCCTCAGCCCGTCTGGTTGTCACTAAGCTGCAATATGCTGATGACACTGCAGTTTATCTTTCCTTTGTGCTCCTAAGGATTATGGAAAATAACATTTGAAAACCTAACAAGCACTAGGCATTTTTGCTCAACTGTTGACATTTTTACAACTTTGCCAGTAGCTATCCCTACTTTACAGATGGGGAAACTAAGGCTCAAACTCATTCAGTGAATCTCTTAAAGTCCACATAATTACTCAGAGCCAGGATTTCATCCTTGCCCAAAGTTGCATATATCAGCGCTTATTCTGGGGAGACAGTCGGGCCCCCAACACACGCAATGGTTATGAGAAGAACTAGTAAGGTGAACAGCGCTGGTTTCTGAGATTGACCTCATGACCTGATACTTCTGTCTTCCCCCGCCCGCCTCCCCACTCCCATTAAAGAGGTGTTTACATTGCTTTCCAGAAAAAGGAAATGACCAGCCAACCTAGCCACTTTAAAATGGTTTCTGTTGTTGTTTTAATGAGAGCCCCAGAAACGTCTAGTCAATTACTTTCATCAAGTAAAACAAGCTTGGACAGAACTAGTAGCTATACATTTTAAGTAGAATTCTTCTTGGTCAAGTACCAGCTTGGGCCATCCCCTTGTGGTAATGTTTCATCCCTGGATTCAGATACTGTTCATGGAAGAAGGCTAGCAGTGACCAGGAGCCTTATGCTTTAGAAGTAAATACTGTCTTTTTACTATTGCTCCACATTACAATCATAAAACCACAGACTATTCCAGCCAAAGGGACTGTAGGAACTCTCCAGGGGTGTCCAACCTTTTGGCTTCCCTGGGCCACATTAGAAAAAGAATTGTCTTAGGCCACACAAAATACACTAACACTAATAGCTGATGAGCATATATACACACACATATACACACACATAATTTTTGTAAGGTTTTAAGAAAATTTATGAAATTGTGTTGGGTTGCATTCAAAGCCGCCCTGGGCCACGGCTTGGACAAGCTTGTTTCAAACCACCTCCTTTTACTGTTAAGGAACTTGGAACTCAGAGAGATTGAGTGACTTGCCCAGAATGCCCTGGTGGCAATGAGGAAAGCAGAACCAATGATTCTGACTCCTACTTCAGTGCTCTTTCATGGCTCTGTTACTGTATTTTAAGAAATGACCAGCTTTGATAGCTTACACATTAGAAACCTGTGACTTGTACCTAAGGTTATCTTTGAGAAGCTCATGTAGTTGGCCACTAATATACTGTGACTTTAGGTCCAGGCTTCCTCAAAATTGTACTTCAATTTGAGGTGTTGGTAAATTATAGTAGCCTCTCTTAAGGAGGTCTTCACTAAAATGCCAGACTAATATTATAACATCATCAGTATTTCCTGATAATTCATATGTAATAATTATTTGATAAGAGCTAGGAAAGAAAAGTATGAAGAAAGTGTGAAAACATGTAACATGGTTTATTTGTTTCCTAGGTCTACATAACAAATTACCCCAAACTAAATGGCTTAAAACAACAAAAGTACAAACGTTTACAGTTCTAGAGGCTAGATATCTGGAATCTAGGTGTTGCTAGGGGTGTGCTCTCTCTGAAGACTCTAGGAGAGGATCCTCCCTTGCTTATTAGTTTCTGGTAGCTGCTGGCAATCTTTGGCATTTCTCGGTTTGTAGGTACATCACTCTAATTCTGCCCCTGTTGTCACATGGTGTTCTGTCTCTGTGTCCAGATTTCCTTCTTCTTACAAGTAGCACAGTCATATTGAATTTCGGTCCCATCCTAATCCAGTAGGATCTTTTCTTACATCTGCGAAGACCCCACTTCCAAATAAGGTCACATTCACAGGTTATGGGTGGACATGAACTTTTAGGGGACACTAGTCACCCCAACACATGAAGCTAACTAATATCCAAGTGTGGGTCATCAGTGAAAGCTACTTTAAGGAAGGGATGCTTGAGTTCACACCAGCAGGATGAATAGGAATGAAGCAGAAGAAGGATGAAGTCTGGGCTTATAGAAAGAATTAGTGCTTCAGGCAGCGGAAACAGCGAAGAGGCTCTGAAGGTGGAAGAAACACCACTGTCAGAGTGAGCCATCAGCTTATTGTCACTTACCAACAAGAAATAAAAAACTGAGCTAATAGGAGCTAACACTTACTGAGTACTCAGTAAGAGCATCAGAAAACATTTCAAATAGAATCATAATGATAACACATCAAAATTTGTGGAATGCAGCTAAAGGCATGTGGAGTTTTAAAGGCCTATTTTTGCAGAGAAGAATAGTTTGATATCAATTACCGTATTTTGCCATGTATAATGCACTCCTGTGTCTAATGGGCACCCATGTTTTGGGCCCAAACTTTCAGGGGAAAAAAATCTTTCATTTTAATTTTTGAATTCAAATTTTTATTTGTTTATATTTAGGTACTTGTTTTTTGTATTATAAAGGAATTCTAGCATTTATTTTTTAACATATTGCAGTACAAGAGATTTTATGTAACAGATAATTACAAAGTACAAGAGCAGAAACAAGGTACAAGAAATTTTATGTATAAAATTTTTTATATAAAATAACTGATTATTGTATTCCAGGGTATTATTTTGCATATGGATATTATTGATTTCTAGAGTTATACTTTTAACTCATAAGCATAAATAAGAGAATTAAAAACATTTATATAGATAGGGAAATAGTATTACCCATGTGTAATGCACATCTTATTTTTCCCTCACAGATTTGGGCAAAAAGTGCCCATTATACACAGCAAAGTATGGTATTTAAGTTTCCACCTTAAGAAGTTAGAATAAGAAAAGAAAATTAAACCCAAAGTGAGTAAAAGGTAGGAAATAATTTAAAAATATAAGTTAGACAAAATTAACAATAACCACACATTAGTTCTTTGAAAATATTAATAAAATAAACTCTTAATCAGGAAAATGAAAGAAAACACAATTAACCAATAGCAAGAATAAAAGAGGAACATTCATACATATCCTACAAAAATTAAAAGAATAATAAGAAAACATTATGAACAAGTTTATACTGATAATTTCAATAATTTAGATGAAATGAAAAAGTTCTTTAAAAAACACAATTTCCCCAAATTAACACAAGATAAAATAGAACATCTGAATAGCCTAAGTCTTTTAAGGCCCCCAAAAGAAAATTTCAGGCCAGATGATTTCACTGGCAAATTTTATCAACCACTTAAGAAAGATATCATACCATCTTGGGGGTTCCCGGTTGGTGTAGTGGCTAGGCTTACACGTTCTCACCACCACAGCCTGGGTTCGATCCCCACTGAGGGAAACAACAAAAAGAAAAAAAAAAGAAAAGAAATCATGCCATCTTACATACACTTTTTTGGAGAAATAGAAGAGGAAGGAACACTTCTTAACTTATAATATAAGGTCAGAATAATCCTGCTACCAAGAAATAAAGGGGAAAGAAAATTATACATCAATATTCATTATAAACACAGATGCAAAAATTCTCACAAAATGTTGGCAAATCAAATCCAGCCATATCTACAACAAGTAAGCTAGCTTAACCAAGTGGGATTTTTGCAAAAGATGCAAGGTATTTTAAAATCAATCCAAGTCATTCACTACATGAACAGAATAAAAAAGACAAGTCATACGATCTCAATCGATGTAGAAAAAAACATCTGACAAAATTCAACACTCATTCATGATTTAAACAAAAAAGCTCTCATCAACTATAAAGGGAATGATCTTCCTCCGTTTGATAGGGTATCTACAAAAAGAACTCTGGCTAACATGGTTGCAAGCGCACGTTGAATATTTTTGAAAAGTATTAAATGACAGTTTGAAAAAGAATGTGACATCTGGACTGCAGAACCATCTTGCAACCATGAGGCAACAGTAATACAGGTAAGGAGCCCAAACTAAATGATGAAACGGGAAGTTAGAGTGGTTTGTGTTCATCACGACATCGTTAAAACTGACCTAATACCAGCCCCGGGATCTACCCCCTCACTTCTTGTGATGAGAGGACAATAAAGCCTTTATTTATTTAAATTACTTTTGTTGTCAGTGTAGAGAGAGAGTATTACCATTTTAATACAGTTTTTTCCTCTCTTAAAAAATATATTTGTTTACTGGTTGGTTGAAAACTTGAAGGGACCTCAGAGATCTTATTTCTCAGCTGTCTTTCTTTAGTTAGTTTTAAGTTTTATTTACACTTTATAGGCAAGACAGCCGAGGTCTGAGAGGCAAAGTGCTTTGCTCAAGTCCCTAAAACTAAGATGGACAGGATTATTGAATGTGAAGAGTGCCATACTTGGAGGGAGAAACCTGAAGCCTAATCCTTGCTATGCCACTTATTGACCATGGAAGCTTAGAAAATTTAGTTTACCACGTTGGTCCTCATCGTCCACATGTAAATTTAAAAGGGAGTGCAGAAGTTTGACCTCTAAGGTCCTTTCCAGATTTCTATGAGATAAAAGAGACGCTTGGGAGGAAGGTTTTTCCCTTTCTCCTTCCATGTTCCCCTCTCTCTCCTCTTCCTCCTCCTCTTCTCTTCCTCCTTCTCCTTATGAAATCAAACTTAAGATAGAAGAGCCTTTTTTTTAATTGTATTGAACTCCAGGTTTCATTAAAAACATGCGCATGGGAACCTTGATGAATAGATTAGGGCAGGTGAACAACCATCACTATTTAAAATCCAAACAAGATTTCTTTTTTAATTATCTTTCTGGAAAACCCTCCAACCTGGCATTTACTTTGAATTCTGCTGATTTTGCTCTCCAAATGGTAACCTGTTATTCCAGGGGGCCTAAATTGTCTGTACTGTCTGTCGTTCCTGTGTGTGGGTGCTGGGGTGGGGGGTAACTGGGAGGCACTAGAGGTCACAGAAACAAAAGAAACAATTGGCCCTTAGAAATGAGGAGTCCTATTGCGCTCCATTGGTTCTGTTTGACTTCCAGTGCATTCATGCACAGACTAGCTTTTGAGCTTCTTAGCTACTAATTATGTATGTTTATATACCATTTGTCTTCGAGGAGCTCATGGCACTTTATAGACACGACCTCATTTATGAGCATTCCTAAGGCAGGGAACAGGCCAAGGGAATTCTTATTTTATGTGTTTTGTTATGGGGAGAAGGCACTTGAGACCAGAAAGAACAAGTGACTTTTTCAAAGTAATACAGACATTGAGGGTCCCCCACCCCATCTTTTCTCCTTATAGCAGTGTGATCAACTGCCCCCTAAAGTGATCAATATGGGATGTGGATCATTAACACAAACTCGCACATACACACAGGGATGGGGCGTGGTTGCTTTTGCTGCTCAGGGCCCATCCTTCTGAAATTTCTGAAGGCCTGTGCTGATCTCACACTTAGTCTATTTTGGTCAGTAAACATGACCCTGGCTTGGGTAAGCAGTAATTTCATCCTTTGATCGCCAGGATTGGCACGTGAATCATGCTGTTCTGATCAGATACAAACCACATCCTTCAATAGCAGCTTCATCTGCAAAAAAAGAGATTTTGGTTCTCACACAGCTTTTATTTCATTTCTCAGATCATTCATACTTGAGCAAGAAGCAGCAGGTTATATATTGGCCCTCTTGTACCTTGACACTTCCCTGTTCCTTCCTCACCTGGTTGGCATACCGTTCTCCTTCTCAGTGTCCTTCATCGTTCCTCATCGCCTCTAGGTCAGATAGCAAGGCAACTCTGGGATTCAGTGGGGTGAATGACAGTTTGGCCCCACCCACTTCCTCAGCATCACATCCCAAGGCCATGACCAGGATCCCCCCCAGCTTTATAATCTTATGTCCTAACACTTCCCTGCTTGCTTGTTCCTGGATCATTCCTCATTGCATGCCTCTGTGTCTTTACGTACATCTACAACTGGAATAATTCCCTCTTTCTTGACTGCCTAGGCAAACAACTACTACTCATCCTTCAATGTGCACCTCTGAAGTGTTTCATGGACAAGTTGCCCCTATCCTCCCCACGCCAGGGGGCCCCTCACCTTTATTACTCAGCACCATCGTTCGGTATACCTACTGCTGGTCTTGGCTGCCATCTTATTCCTCTGTGTAGTCCTTGCCTGGGGCAAACATGAGTTCAACTCAACAAACTCATTTTGTGTGCCCCTGACTGTTCCTCCCACGCCCTGCAGAGCTAAGAGGACTCTAGCTCCCTTGCCTTACACAGGCAGAAATAGGTGGCACCCCCACTCCCCTCCTGCTGCAATGCTTCTACTTTTGCCCTAACTCCAAACTCATCCCTGTTTGAAATCCACATTGCCTTTTCTAGAATAGATTCTCAGTAATGTCTGCTTGAACTGAATTGAAGGTATTATCTTGTTTAAGTCAGGCTAACAGCTTCATCTGTCAAAAATCTTTGGAATTCATATTTTCTTATCCAACTCACTCATTATCCTCCTTAGTTTTGAATAATATTTAGTTGTAGATGTGTCTTATCTCCTATATCCTCTCCCACTGGACTGTAATCTCTTTGAAGACAGGAACTGTGTCTTCTACTGCATACCCTTCAGAGCACTTAATACAGTGCTGGCACATAGGAGGTGCTCAAAACATGTTACGTGTTTAGTGAATGAATGAATGCTATTACTTTCCTTCTTGATCAGAGGGAGACATTTATGAAGGCAGAGTTTGGCAAGAGAGGTCACTTCTATGTTTATCACCCTTCAAAGTCACTGAAGAGAGGGGACAGAAAAGGGAGAGAACGTGGTGGATGATGCAGAGATAATCTCTCTCCTGCCTCACAATATTCTGCTCCTACTTGCCCAATTGTGTGCCTAGCAGGAAATTGGTTAGAGTTTTGGGGTTTGGGTAGAGCATTTTCCTCTTGGATGATACAGATTGAACACTACTTCTGACTTTCTTTGTCATTTCAGTTGGAATTGTGGACAAGGAGTCAAATGTGAATTTCCAATCCAACGTCTTTCTCTGTGATGTCTTCCCTGACCCCCATTTAAAACTAAGCTGTCCCCTTTGACCCACCCCCATCTTTATGCCTATTCCTATTTTATTTGTTCATTGTAGCACATGTCACCATCTGACATACTAAATATTTTATCTATGCTGTTAGTTTACTGTTTGTCTCCCTGTATCAGTCAGGAGGTGGAAAGCACATAGCTTATTTATACAGGGAAATTCTAATATAAAGAATTGACACCTAGTAGAAGGTAATGAATTCCTAGACAAGGTAAAAGGAGAGGTTCCATGAAGGGGTCTAGAAGCTAGTGCAGAAAAGCAGCTACTACCTCTGGGCCAGGGAAGAGTGGACAGGAAGCAACTGAGGACCTGGGGAGTGGCCCCCAGCCTCCTTCTGTCCCCATCCCCAGGCTGAGGTTCAGAGCTTCCCCAGGAAGATACGACTACCTGGGACTGGCTCCATAATATGCAGACTTGGGGCAAAATGGAAATAAAAGTCTCCTTTGAACATTATTAAGAATGTTAAGTGTGTAACGGCAGAACATGAAACCAAATGTGGGGCTTTTCTAAGTGCCAGGCCTCATGTGACTGCGGCGTAGCTCTGTGCAGCTCTGTGACTACTGCAGGAATGCATAGCAAGCTGCTGGCAAAGAAATTTGCCTGGCAGCGCAGCCAGGCCTTGATCTGCTGTGGCCCGAGGGTGTGGCCTGGGCTGCTCTGCCACACAGAAATGGCCAGGGAGTGGGGAGAGTGTGACTTGAGGACTGGGCCAGAGCCTTCATAGTGTACTGACTTCCAATGTTAGAGAAATCACAGCTCTACCCGCATTGCCATTTAGTTGTTACGAAGACATACGAGGGCTGTCCGGAAGAAAACCCAGCCATCATTGCCTCTACTTTTCAATATTACATGGCTGGATACTTTCTGGACAGCCCTCATATTTTTCAAGTTAGAACGATAAAATGTTTTACTTACTTGTCTGCGTTTCTGGAAATGGAAATTCTTTACACCACCCCTCAGACCTGCTGCATCAGAAACTCTGGGAGTGAGGCCCAGGAATCTGTGTTATGATAACAGGTTGTCCAGGTGATTCTGATGCACGCTTCACTGTGCATCCGATACCCTAAGGTATAGAATAAGGACCAGCAGAGGGCTGGACACGGTAAAGTGAAGGAGAGAAGGACGAGAAGAGAAGTGTATTTGAAAAGAGGAAACAAGAATCGGACGCACCAGGCGGGCAGCAAACGCAGCTCAGGGAGACACAAAGCATAGGAGTTGGGAGGTTGGTTAGAGGTGGGACAGTGTGGAGGGCAGAGAAGGCTGCTTAATTTGCTGGATTTGGAAGGACACAAAGTTTCAGTGGCAGTGATAAAACATGGCTGCCTGTTCTCACCCTGTACTTCCAAGTCCCGGGCCACTTACTAGTTACGAGGCCCTGGGTGCTGCTATTTTCTCAACAGTGGAAAGGAGATCCTATCTCCACCTATTTGGGTTGCTGAGAGGATTAAATGAAATAATCCAAGTGAAGTGCTAAGCACAGAGCCTGGCATGTAAGGAGTTGATAACAGTGAGCTCTTTATTATTTAAGAGCAATTTCTGGTTTGGTAGGAGAACCAAGGTTGAGAGAGACGACGAGGTCTCTGTAAATGCCTTTCCTAACCACACCCTACCTTGCACATACATGTTCATTGCTAATGAGTCTCTTGCTCACTTTTTGTCACCTAGGAGTTGTTCAGCCACCTAAATGTTCTTTGTATTCAGCAGCATCATAAAAGTATCTTCGGACTCTAAGCTAGTGTCCAGGGGCTGTGCCCACTTAGGGTTCATCTCACTTGGCCTAGGGCCCAGCACAGCCCTCATGGCTGCAGGTTTTCGAAGGCACTTCCAAAATTAACCAGCCCTGGCTTTCCTCGTTGACACAGGCCTAGTGTATGTGACTGGCCTGACCCAGACAGCAGCATAAAAACCGTGACTACTGTAGCATCTGCTTTCCGGGTTAGCTTCTCAGCAGCTGGGAGACAGGTAGAGACAGGTGTTGCCATCCCTTTGGGCCATGCCTAGTGCACTGAAAGTTTCCCAAACCCACAGAAGGTGTCAGGTCAGGCTCCAGTGTGGCCTCCTAGAGCTGGCCCCATCTGGGAAAGACCTGTGGTACAGCTGGGCTCCTGCTCCCCTGCTGCAGACGAATCTGGCCTCCTGACCTGCCATGCTGTTGTTTGCTGTGTTTCTAAACAGTGTATCCAGACCCTGAGTTCTCAGCAAGGAGCCTGCTTTGCATCAGCACTTAGGTCCAGCAGTTGAAGTTTCTTCCTGCCCTACCCTCTAATATAATGATTATAACTGAAAATAATTTAAGAAGGTTAAGGAGAATATTTGCCATGTCCTAACATAACACCTTGCTTCATCTTTTGGTACATTTACTTCCATTTGTATAGATGATTTTACATTTTTGCAATGCATATGGACAGCGAGGATAGGTACTTTGACACCCCTTAATCACTTGGTGCTTAGTACAATCCTGATGCCTAGCATGTGGTCAATAAAGGATTATTAAATAAATACTATTTTATAATATGCAGTTTCCACTTTGCATCATAAGAACACTTCCCTATGTTTCTGTAGTATGAATAATCATAATTTTTAATGGTTCCATAATGGCACAGAATAGTCATTAAAGGTTTTCTTATATTGGAATTTTGACTGTTTCCTTTGTCATCATGTTTACTGTAATAGATAATCTCATAAAAATTTCCATGCACATTTCCTTTAGTGTCTTAGTTTCAAATAAAAAACTCCAAGAATAGAATTACTGTGTTAATGAGGTTTGGATACCTTTATGATTCAGTGAGTATTTCTTAAGGAACCCATACTTCTGGGCAGAGACAGTCTATTTGTGCCCTCTCTGTAGTACATGCTCACATATCTACACGTATTTCCAGAGTGTGTCCAAATCAGTGATGAGAGGCACAGAAGCGATCCCCAAGAGCCTCCTAAGTCAGAACCCTGAAGAATCTGGAGACATTTATTGGAGGGATGGAGTAGAACTTCTGGTTTCTGAGTAATAAACTAGATTAACAGAAATAAAACTTTTCTCCTAGGTCCCAGAACAAAATCCAAAAAGCATGGTCCCTATCAGAGGAAAGCCTAGCTCCAGGCAGTTCTTACTTTGCTGCTGAATGAGACTTGGAGATCTCAAAACCTGCTGGAGCCCTGTATTAGCTTTTATTGCTCCTCTAACAAGTTACTTTAGTGGCTTTACACCATGCAAATGATCTGACAGTTCTGCAGGAGTCTGACATGAGTCTCACTGGGCCAAAGTCAAGATTTCCACAGGGCCACATTCTTTTCTGGATACCCGAGGGGAGAACCAGTTTCCTTGCCTTTTCCAGCTTCCAGCTTCCCACACTCCTTGGTTTGCACATGGTCCCCTTTCTCCATCTCCAAAGCCAGCAACATCACATCTCTCTTGGACTCTCTTCCGCTGTCAACATTGCTTTCCCTCTGACCATAGCCTAGAAAGGTTCTCTGCTTTTAAAGGACTAATGTGATTAGATTGGGCCCATCTGGATAATCCAGGATAATCTCCCCATCTCAAGGTCCTTAGCCTTAATCACATCAGTAAAGTCTCTTTGGCCTCAGGCAGTAATGTATTCACAAGTTCTGGGGATCACAATGTGGACATTTTTGGAGGCAGGGATTATTCTGCCTGCCCAAAGATCTACAATGGAGATATATTTTAAATGAAAAATATATGCATTCACAGAATATGTGACATTATTTATGTACTTACATAATGACGAAATTGGGTAAATCAAATGTAAAAGTAAGTATGAGCTCAGAGAACGCTTTATCACTCAGTTGTACTCAGAGAAGATCCTCTGGGATGGCATGTAGACTCTCCATCGCCTCTGACACGAAGGCCAAGCCTGCATTTGTGGACCACTGAGTCTGCCAGTCTCCTTTCCTGCCCAGGTCCAGGCTCTGCACAATGGCTTGCCCAGTTGGAAGGTGCAGGTGGGGCTGAGGTGTGGCATACCTGGGACAGGAGAGAAGGAGGGAGGCCCTGAAGGTGACTTGGTACTTCGAGAGGCTACTGAGGATGCCCCAGTTTCCATAAGGCTCTGCTTATGGGGGCTTCTTTCGCAAGAACAGCATTTTCTTCCTTAGTAATCCTCCTCCCTTTGTCTTCCTAAACTGTTGGATTTTTCCTGCCTGGGTCTTCTTTTTAGGAAAAGATCCCCCTGGAGAGGCCCTCTGCTGAATGACCCTGCCAACAGGTGGAGGGGCGGGGCGGGGGTCGGTGATACTAACATCAATGGCAATACAAAGGAAGAGTATAGAAGGGCATTCAAATTTCTTTCTGGAAAGCCTGGAAGGTGAAAGGGTGGACTGGAGAAGCCTCTGAGTTCAGAGATACAGATCTTGCAGCAACATGGGCAGGAAATAACTTTTGGGGGACTAGAAACAATGCTATGATGGGTTCTAGGCCTGAGGGTCGGGCCCCATCCATGACTGCGGACTGAGTATTATTAGGTCTTCACAGATCTTGCAGGCAGGTTGGCAACAGACCTTTTTGTCCAGCCCTATAACGCAGTCTAGGACGCACCACTAGATGGCACCCGAGCTGCGGCTCTCCACGGCAGCGCAGCCAGTGGGCCTGGCACTGCGCGTCTGAGGCGCCTCTGAGGAGTTGGCGCTCTCGCGCGGCTGGAGAGGGTCGTTCACGTGGCTGTGTCACCTGATGTGGTTTTGCTGAATTCTATTTTAGCATCCACGAGGACTAAATGAGGCAGTTTTTGCTCCATTCTCTGTATCAAATCATAGGTTAAAAAGAAATGATCTTTACCCCCCCCCTGCCCCGCCCACCCGCCCCCGGGGTTCTAAAAGAAAATGTGTCTTCCCCAATGAAAACCGACTTGTTTTGTAATCGTATTTTGTTTATTTGTTTATAGGCAACATGGAGCCAGACTGAATTGGGTTTGAGTTTTGGCTCTCGTTTTCTGGATAGTCATTTCTGGGCCTTAGTTTTTTTCTAAAACAAATCTATCATCCTTGCCATTATTGTAATAATGATGCAACGTGTCTACCACGGTGCCTAGCACTTAGTGGGTACTTTTTGTCTAACTTCTTTCCCAGAGGGAGCAGGGGCTCTATCCCTCTCACCTTTACACCCTGTCCGCATTACAGTGCCTGGCATGTAGATGGTCCTCTGCAGTGTTTGAACAAATGAACAAACTAGCACACAAATAGAGCTACTCACCTTAATTTTAATTGACTATTCTCCTATGACTGAAATACCAAGTTTTGTGGAGGATTCAGAAAATTATATCATAAAATTCTTGCCTCCAGGTTCTAACAATTTGATTGGAGGAGGCAAAATTAATTGAAGCCCATTTAAGAGTGAACACAGAAGCTAATACATGAAAATAATTAAAAATGTATGATATAGACTGTTTATAATTAAGTTTATAGTTCCTCCAACAGAGATTAGTTTCTCACATTCTGACATTCACGGGATTAGTTTACATCTGTATTGTTTGTTGACAGTGGGCTGTTTGTCAGATCTTGGACAAACAGCCCACTTGATGGGAGAAGAAAAAGACTCATTTTTGCAGCAGGGACATTGTGTCCAAAAGGCAGATCTGGGTGGGAATCCAGTAGGCATCATGACAGCATCAGGGTCCTAGGGATGGGATGGAAGTGTCTGAAGACAGGGGGGAAAAGGAATCAATAAAAGGAAGTGAGACCACATTTAGCCATGGCACCATTTTGCTGATGATTTCTTCCTTTTTCTGACTGTGAATAAAGTCATGGAATTTAAATCTGGGAGCTACCTTGAAAGTGTTCTAGCTTGATCTCACACAATATCTTTATATAATATGAAATCACTGTTTAAACAGTTTTAGGGAGAGGGAGTTCACTACCTAGGAAGACAACCTACTTCTTCATTGGATAGTTTAATTGTAATTATTAGCTCAAAACTTTCCTCTAGTTTCTACACATTGGTGCTGCTGCCGCTCTGAGCCACATAGATTACGTTTGCCTCCTTCTTCCAAAGGCCAGTTCTTTAATTGCCAAAAGTTGCTATCAAATATCTCGATATTTTGGTTGAGAGTCTGTGAAGTATAGCACCGACATCTCCTGAGGTTTGGCACCAACTCCCGTGAGACTTCAGGTGAGAGCGAGAGGCCATTTTTGCGCCCTGCCTTTCCCCGCTACGCCATGACGCAGCGCTAGATGGCGCTGTGATCAAGGCCCCATTGTGGACTAACGTGAAGGCATTTGGGACTAACGTGTTCAGTACCTAACGTATTGGGGACTAACGTGAGGATCGCCCGCTTCCCCTAAGAACTTATCAGTGCCAACCTCATCACGCCTCATATTCTGTTTTCCTCAGTGATCACCAGAAGTCCAAACCCCAGACGACTTCCATCTTGCCAGATTCTGTGGTTACTTCTCGGTTCTCATCTTGCTTGTGCTCTCAGCATAATGGACCTCTCCCTATTTTCTAAGTTCCCTCTCTGGTTCTGTGACACCTCATTAATTACTCTAGAGATCACTTCACCTCTCCACCATTTTCCTTCCTTTATGTCTTTCACGCCGTTTATCATACTATAATTATTTTATTTACTTTTTCATGTACTAGCATATTTTCAGTCTCTCCTATTAACACCAGAATGTAAAGTTCTTTGGAGCAGGAATTTAGTTTTTGCTGTCTGTACTGTTCAATTGGCCCATATTAGGCATTCAATAAATGCCTTTTTCATTTTTCCTTGGCCTTTTATAATCCAGGTCACCTTTCTCTTGGTATTCTCAAGTTGGTCAGCATCCTTCTGACAGCCTGGCCCTGTTTGGAGGCCTGGGTGAGCATAATTACTTTGAACCCTGACAAAGAGTCTCTCCTTGACCTAATTCTAGTCAGGCTCCTCTGAGCCATCTTCTCAACTTCTGGTGATCACTGAGGAAAACAGAATATGAGGGCCCTGATATTGAGGCTTCCATGTTCATCTCTGCTTATCTACTTTTAGCAAGAATTCTGCTGGGTAAGTTTAGAGAAAATCCCCCTTGATTTCTGAGCCAATTCCTTATCCCTCCATACTCAATATCTTACCACCCTGGCCTGCCTTCAGCAAAACTCTTGTGAGGTTGGTTTGGCCAGAATTCCCCTTACCCTTCATGTTCCTCTTAGTAATTTTTCATTCACTGACACTGCTCCTGAGCTATAAACCTCTGCTTGTCCTGTTATATTTTAGGTTGAGCCCAAATCTACCCCCTACTACAAAACCCCATTGTAGTAGTCTCCTTCAAATAAAGTATGATTAATCATCTATAACAAATATCAGGAAAAAGTTTTTTCACAGCTTTAAAGTTCTATTAATACAGCCTACAGTCACTGTAGCTTTTTGGAAGCCTTATTTAAGGCGGTCTCACTGAAGTACACGTAAATGGTGCTCCCTGGAGTTGTGCAACCTGGTGGCTCCCTATAATTACACTGTTGACCAACACTAAGTTGGGCAAGTTAACTACATTTTCAAAAAAATGTTTTAGAAGAAATGTTGTTAAGTAAGTTTTCCTCCTTTCTGTGTATAGTTTCCTTTTCCTTTTTCTTTTCTCTCTCTCTCTCTCTCTCTCTCTCTCTCTCTTTCTTTCTTTTGGTTTGAAAGGATATTTTCATACTGTCTCCTAATAGGAAGAGTTTTGGTCCATCCTTTAGGTCCATTGAGTTTGGAATCTTACTTTTGTCATTCAGCATATTAGTTACATGTTCTCTGAAATTTCTGTAATCCTGCTTTATCCATCTTTATGAAAATGTTAAACAGGATAGAGGCAAAGATCAAGACCTGTGACACACCAATGGAGACCTTCCCTCATGCTGATAATGAATAAAAAGATCAATCCTCTGTGGGCTTCCCTTAGCATGTTAACATCTTATGCACTCCTGGCTCTCAAAATACTCAAAAACCAAGAATGTGTTAGACTAAAAACAACCAAATTGAATCATGTATGACAGGCATATTGGACCCAACAACACATTAGGTTTCAGTTCTTTGATACTTAGTAGATCTATGAACTTGTACAAGCCATTCAAACTCTCTTTAGTGCCATGTAACTCATCTGTAAAATGAGGATATAAATGATTTTGAATCTAGCTGCAGGGTGCGGCATGAGCGAATCTCTTGAAGTGCATGAGTGCTTGAGATCTAGAATTCTGTGACTCCCATTAAGACAGAGTCCTCCTCATATATGTAGTGGTCTTTAGGCCTCTGCTTCAATGCCATTTATAATAGTGAAGCATTGGAAGGGAGGAGGGGGAATCCCAGTTACCACCAATAAGATATAAATTATGATATATACACACAACAGCAATTTTGCAGTAATCAAATATCATTTTAGATTCTTAAAGATGTGGAAAAACAAGTGAAAGTAAGTGAAAGAGATGATTTTTACACATACAATTATCCCAGAACAATATGGAAAGAAGTATGCGAAAGTGTCCAAAGTGATTGTTTTGGGATGGTAGGATTATTAATCATTTTTCCCTTTGTTTTATTTAGCTCTAGATTTTTATATGAGTATATATTACACATACTATAAGAAAAAAACTGGAAAACATTTTGAGATGCCGTGTGTGTGTGTGTGTGTGTGTGTGTGTGTGTGTGTGTGTTTAAAGCCTTATAAATATTCATGACCTTTAACTATATGAATTCCATTTTAGGCATTTAGTCTAAGGAAATAATTAAAATTACAGAATATGCTGCATGCAAAATGTTCATATGATGTACTTTATAATAGTATAAAATTGGAAACAATCTAACAATGCAGGAATGATTAGATAATCATCTAATCATCTAATTAAAATCAAAGCAAGAGCTTGTAAATTGTGCATATAAAGTCTATCATAACAAAAGCTTATGGAGTAATGTTAAGGAAGAAAATAGAATAAAATTATATTCTGATTGCTACTATATTATGTTTTTAAAAGCAAATAGTAATGTTCCCAAAATAATCTGGAATACGGGGTGGTTGTTGAGGGTGGTGAGACTCAAGGTAATGGTAAATGTTATTTTGACTTTTCTACACTTTCCAAATATAAGCATTATATTATCTGTGTAAACAGAAGAAATGTACAATTATTTTAAAATAAAAATTACTTGTTCTATGGGAGGGAGACCAATAAGTTGGGTTTAATCTCTTTCTGGGGAGCCTCCAGGGTTGGGTGGAGACCGGACGGATAAACTGCTATCCTGACTCAGGGGCCCCAGGGCCTTATCCCCAGGTCGGGGGCTCCCCAGCCCCAGGCACCCACGGTCAGATGGAACACACTCCCTCCGGGCCAGGAGCAGCCTGGGCCCTGAAAGTTCAGCCCAGGATGTGGGTCTCTCCCATGGCGGTTTGGAATCCCCAGAGAGATAAGGAGGGTGCCTTTTACCCATTCATTCCACCTCAGCCTGTCCCGACCAGGAAAATCCTGCTTTCTCATGCTGCTGAGGATGTGGAGTTAAGGAAGGCTTGGAGAAGTCAAGGAAGTTGTTCAAGGTCACCCTGCTGGTAGGCGGCTGCCCAGAGCCCCCACCCACGCCTGCGCACGTGGGCCTGCCTCACTTCTGGAACACCTGACACCTTCTCCCCAACCCGAATCCACCAGCCAGTCCTGTGTTCCATCAGTCAGTTTTCCCAGTCAACAAGTGTCTTTGGAACCCCACTATGGGCTGGGTCACCCGGAGGGGCTCAAAAGACAGGCCAGCCTTAGCCCCTGACCCCTGAGTGTCTGAGGAGCTGGCTGAGGAGACACGACAAAGACACGGAAGGTTACACCCAACCCCCGTGTGACCTCTGCCAAGTCACTTCCCTTTTCAAGGCCTCAGTTTCCTTATATGCAAAACAAAGATGTTAAACCTGATGTTTGCAAGTACAAAATCCTACTTGACTGAGCACACCCCACTTAATGAGAAGGTGGGCACACTAAGGCCCAGGGATTGGTACTGTCCCAGACAATAGCTGGAGCAAAGCCACAAGATTTGACCCTTAGAAGAACATTGCTTTGTTATCAAAAATAGAGGAATTCCTTGGTGGTGAAGTGGCTAAGGCTTCAGCACTGTCAACACTGTGGCCTGGGTTCGATTCCCAGCCAGGGAGCTACCCACATTAAAAAAAAAAAAAAAAAAAAAAATGGAACTCACACCCAAGAATGAGCCCAGTGGTAGCCTAATGAGAGGGGGCAGGTCCTCTACATCTCAGTCCTTTTGTCACTGACCCTCTGTGGGTTTCCCCTTAGTTCTCAGGTGCTCAAGGAAGACTGTGCTGACTATTTCTGATCCTTTCATTTTCAGGGTCCTACAGGGTGCTGTGAGAGCAGTAAGGCTCCAAGTGAGCTGCTTTGAAGCCATTTTCCTTAGAAACCAGAAATGGTGTTTGAGTTTGGAGGAATAAGTGAAAAAAGACACCTACAGGTTTGGAGATGAGGGACTGACCTCGCCTGGCAGGCTGCCCTTCCTTCAAGGCAACTGGATAAGAATGCACATGCTCACAGCGTGACCTAAAGGAGGAAGCGTTGGCCCTGGTTATGCAGGAAAAGTATGAGGCTGAGAGAGCTGGAGTGACATGTTTACATTACTTGGTTACAAAGCTTTCTTCTTAGTTATGTTGCCTGGTTTATTCTAGGCTGACTGGAACACACATTTTTGAAGTTGAGTGAAATGGTTGCCCCTCCTGACCGTGTCTCAGAACGATCAAGGTTATGATGCCGCCTCAGGTTTGTAGAGCACAATACCATTGTCACGGCACTGCACAAACATTATCTCAATTTGTATGTGATTAGCATTTGTACATAATTAGAGCTAAATGGGATACTTTTTGTAACATCTGTTTCACAGATGGGCACACTGAATTTCAAAAAACTGACTTGCAGAGACCCACTGTGATACGCAGGGAGTGGTGAACTTCCATGGTCCTTTCCTGACTCCTTAAACTCCACAAAGCCCGCATTCTCTCATGTTTTCCTCTCCTTTTCATTTCAAAGCTGTTCTGTACATGGACTTCACTCACCCCTCCGACTACGCATAAGAAGACTTACTACTTTCTATGCCCTAAACTTGTCTCTTAGTTTAGGAGAAAAATGATCAAAGCGTGGGCTGAACTGACCTTGCCTATGATAATCATATGAATTTGTGTGTGTGAGATCCTTCTAACTTTCAGGTATTAAAAAAATAATTACATTTCGTTCCTGCGAAGTGGGGTAGGAAGGGCAAACAGGGTTTAACAGGGAGGGCAGCTGTCTCCCCAACACCTACTCTGCCAGACACTTCACCTACAGTCACTCATGTCGTCTCAGGGACCGCCAGGCCTGAGAGCCGTGGTTACTCCTCAGACGTGTTAAGCAACTTGCCCAAGGTCCCTCGGTTAATAATAAGGACCAGGACTTTCCAAAGCAGGTCTGTCCATTCCCCAGCCACCCCACTGTGGCATTTGGCAGAGTGTGGTTCACGCTCAGGTCTCCTCATTGCTAATCCAGCACCGTCTTCCACTTGACTCAGACAGTAATCAGGGAGCCCCAGTCTGAAGTTTATCTGTGCTCCATCTCTAAAAGAAGGCACCTGTAAATAAGGTCAGATGGGTAGTGTGGTAGGCTGAATAAGGGCCCACCTGGTAAAGATGCCCATGTCCTCATCCCTGGAACCTGTGTGAGTTACTTTACATGGCAATGGGGGCTTGCAGATATGGTAAATGAAGGGCCTTGAGATGGGGAGCTTAGCCTGGATTATCCAGGTAGGCCCTGAGTATAACCACAGGGGCCCTTAAAGAAGGAGGCAAGAAGGAAGAGGAGCAAGCAGAAGATGGAAGAAGAGGGTGCAGTGGTGGGAGGAAGGGGTTGGGGGACAAGGGAAGACAAACCGCCTCCAGAAGCTAGGCAAGGAAACACCCACCCTAAAAGCCTCCCCGGGGACTCCGGGCAGACATCGTGATTTTCCTCCAGTGAAATGGATTTCAGACTTCCAGCCTCCAGAACTCCAGTAAAAGAATAAATGTATGTTGTTAAAACCCACCAATATGTACTAATTAGTTAGAGCAGCCACAGGAAATGAATACAAATACTATTTACCTGCTTAAGGGGAAAAACTAAAGCATTTAAAATATATCCTTTTATATGTAAATAACCCACAGTAACTCATTGTAAGCAGAAGCCACGATTGCTTCTCTTAGCTGGCTCTTGGTTATTTGAATTAAAAATCATTTTATTAAACACATAGTGATGGAAGAACTGACTCTGGGTGGTGAGCACACAGTGCAGCACACAGATGATCCATTATAGAATTATACAGTTGAAACTTATGTAATTTTACTAACCAATGCCACTCCAACAAATTTAATAAACTGATGGTCGCCAGAGAGGAAAGAGGTTGAAGGGCTGGGTGAAAAAGGTGAGAGGATTAGGAAATACAAATTGGTAGTTACAAAATAGTCACGAGGATATAAAGTACAGCATAGGGAATACGCATATATATATATATATATATATATATATAGTCAATAATATTGTAATAACTATGTATAGTGCCAGGTGGGTACTAGACTTAGCAGGGGAATCACTTCATAAATTACATAAATGTCTAACCACTATGCTGCACATCTGAAACTAACATAATATTGAATATAAAAAAATAAATTCAAATTAAGGGATTTGAAAAAAAAATCATTTTAAATGACTGAAAAAGCCACAACTACACCAGGTCAGGTGTGGGAAGGCCTAGTTTTATACTGGGGATATGGAACTTTTGTTTATGTATTTTAAAGTCCCTATATCAGACTTCTAATTCAAACTGACCTCCTCTAAAGGTATCTAGAAAGGAAGTCTACTTAGTACATAGGACACAAGGACTCATATACGAGGGCTGTCTGGAAAAAATCCAGCCATAAATGCTTCTATTTTTCTTCTTACCTGGCTGAATACTTTCCAGGCAACCCTTGTACTTAGCAAGGAGGAAAGAATTTGCAAATGACCTTTGTGCTTACTTCCCTTCTGGTGAAAAATTACCTGTTCATTTAAATAGTTCTGTCTTGGATGGATATGTCTACCTACAATATAATGTTTTTTCAGCTTCACACATATGATATAAATAGCTTATAATTCTAAATTGTGTAATAGGGCAAACACATCAGCCAGTAGTTTTGAGACCAGATGTGTAAATAAAAAGAAAATTCGTGCTTTGCTTCTCCTTCTCTCAGGAGTTAACATGTGGATTTTGGCCTTGCAATAGTTTTTGGGGGTGTTTGTGCTTTTTTGCATAATGTTATTCACAAAGATGATGTTTATCTCATACATTATCTTGTTGGCATTACCACCCACTACTCAAACTACTTTTTGTAATAATGACTGTTTTGATTGTAATCCTTTTGCTGATGAACACAGGTTTGAATAATATACAACAAAAATCTGGTTGGTGTAGGCCAAGTACAAGTCATGGCTTTCATTAGGTACTGATCACCTGCTTTCCAAAGCAGCTATAGGTAAATGTTCACTGGGCCTCACTTAGCAGGGAGTTAAGTGACAGACCACAGGCAGTCACTACATATTTAGAATGATGTCTACCATTCTTTTCCTGGTGGCAGGATTGTCGCCTTTGTAAAGGCACTTTGGTGAGGCTCAAAGAAGTACGAGGTTGGACAATTAATTTTGTGAACTTATCCTAGAAAAAGTACTACATACCTCATTGGTCACCTTGGAAGTACTCCACTTGGGAAGCTATGCACCAATGCCAGAGCCTAGTCTACCCTTCAAAGCAGTTTTGGAACTCTTTTCCTGGATGATCATCAGAGCTGTCGTTGTCCCCCAAATCTGACAATTAAGTTCGTAAATTTGCTATTGTGTGATTACATTGGCAGCACTGTGCAAACAACTCAGTAAGGTGTCATAACCTTGTCAAGGTTATGGGTATGATGGCAGCTCTGATGGCCATTCCAGAAAATGAGTTTCAAAATTGCTTTCAAGGGTGGACTAGGCTTTGGCGTCAGTGCAGAGCTTCCCAAGTGGGTACTTTGAAGGTGACCATAGTGATATCAGCAATGAGTTCACAATATGAATTGTTCAACCTCGTATCCTCATCTACACCTTTTGGACTAGGTCTGAAATATAGAATATAAGTTATTAGCTAGTTCTACACTAATAATGCTGACTTGGAATAGTAAAAGCATTTAGAGCTATCTCTGAGTAGATGTGAAGCTTGAACTGGAACTTTAAAAGAGATAGAGAAATACGGTAGAGTCTCCGTTAACCAGAATTCAAGCAACCTGCAAAATGTTTTTGCTGGTTGCTTGAGTTCTGGTTAATGGAAAGTCTACTTACATTTTCTGGTATCTACTGGTATTAACTGAGAGTCTACTGTATTGTCCATTAATGAAGTACACTGAGCAAATCACAGGTGGACATGTGGAGTATGTCTGAAGCCTGCAGTTGGACCCTGCCAGAAATAGCTTGCATGCTTTTGACATATACTTTGGGTCCTAATAAATATCTTCTCTGTTCTATGCTGTCCTCAGGGTAGAATATATATAAACACTACAAGTATGTTTTTAAAAGGACCAGCTGTTGTTGCTTGTAGGAATACAATAATGTAGATCCAGAATGCCCAGGCCTAGTACTGAGTGGTCACTCTATCGCTCCTGTGGTCTAAGGCACAAGACCACCCTCACACACATTCATTAATGGCTCAGGCTGGAGCCAAAACACACAGTGGGTGCATTTTAGGACTCTGGCTGGAGCCAAAACACACAGTGGGTGCATTTTAGGACTCTGGCTATATGTTTTGTTTCGGGTTGATGCTAATTTGGAATGAGCGTACTCATGGACTGTATCACGTAATTTGGTTCAGACCCTGTTGTTTGAGCTATTCTGGTCAGGGTCAGACCATAGTGTGACTTTTTCCTGGATTGGGGTCACCAGGACCACATCCTATTCTTCTGTTGTATCCTCCTCCACACCTTGGCCAGTGCTAAGCCCAGAGAGGTACACCCTAACCCTGAATCAATCTGCAAACCCAAACCGAGGCCGATGAAAGGATTTGGTGGAATTCTAACAGCAACCTATGAAGGAAACCTTAAGAAGCTAGTGGGTAAGGAAGAATGATTCTTTCCTACTATCTACATCCTCAGAGTTGCTTTCCTACCTTGAAATCACTGCTAGAAACTCCTCTTGTCCAAAAACAGGTAAGAAACTACCTTCAAACAGATAGAGGACATCTCTGAGAGCTGCCAGGGTCATATGTAAAATTTTCATAGCAAGAGGCCACTGACACTGCTTTTGTCTTCCATACCACCTGGGGAACGGGAATCCCCAAAGTCCATTTTACTTTGAGGCCAATGGAAAGAAAAAGAAATGTCTTCCTGGACAGCGTGGGCCTCGAGGGCAGCCATCAGCCGCTGAGCAACTCAGACTGGCCTGTACTGAAGACGACCCAGGCCTGGTTCCGTGCTCACACATAGGGCCAGGCCAGGCCAGGGGCTGCTGATCCAGCCCGAGCCTCCCTCTGTGACGGCATGGAGCTGGTTGTGTTGTTTACTGCAGATCTGGGAGCAGTGAGTCTGACAGTGACAGCAATCTGCCTGGACAATAGGATCTATACAGGCATATGCGGGAAGGCCATGCCAACGACGACATCTTCCTGTGGGCATGTGGGGGCAGACATGCACTGATAACTCCCTTTCCAGGAACAAGAAAACCTTCCCCTTTTGGTGGCATTTGCCTCCTGCAGAAAGGGCCCTGCCCTGGGAAGGCAACATGCCTTGGATCATACAATTGCATCGGTAATGGGTGAAAGAGAAACTCTTAGTCCTTGACTTCTAACCCATAGCTTTGCCCATTGGGCCACACCACCCTACCTGCTGTCTTATATCCTGGGTTGCCATCAAATCCAACTGCTTACCTAGAAAACACTTTTCTCTCACGCTGCCTTTTCTTTTTCTGTTCCCTGCTACTATTTGGTTTCGCTCCTGTTGTATTTTGTTCCAGCCACACTTGTTGGGGAAGTAGATCAGGGGGGCCCAACATAGTCAGGCTGCTATCACTTGTGGACATGTCTGCCTCAGGGTTAACCCCTCCCTAACAGCTGGCATCTGGAGTGGGGAGATGGCTGACGCTTCGGAATCGGGAGAGGCACAGCTGTTAGCATGGCCCAGCTGAGGACTGGCTTCCCGCCCAAACAGATGGCCAGATGTTGCCTCCGGGGTGCCAGGCATCCCCACCTTCACCCCAAACACACACAGGGCCCTGTGTTTCTTCCCTGCTCCTGTGGCTTCCTGTCACTTCTATTTTTGTCAAGAAGGAGAGGAGAGGCTCAGAGACTGCACCCTGATCTTATATGACAGTCACTTCACAGCCTTGAGCCTTAAGTCACCAGTCAGGGATGAACCCAAAAGTAAGCATCTCTGGAAAAGATGGAGCATACCTGCTCTGGTTTGGTCAGAATGTGTGTGGAGCTAGAGAACCTTCCTGCCCATCTAGTGTGCCTCAGTTTCCCTATCTGAACCACCCTCCTAAAAACAACGTGTCGCTCTCAGAGTAGAAAATCTGGAAAAACCAGAAAAACATAAAGAAAAAAAAATCACTCCCAATTGTCCCATTAACATCTTGCTATTTTCACATATCTTTTATGTAACTAAATCACCCAGCATATACAATTATGTATCCTGTTTTTAAACAGTAAATTTTCCTTATTGTAAAAGTAATACGTGATCATTATGTAGCATTCAGAAAATTCAAATGCAGCAAAGAAAAGAAAATGACATTCCGTTGCTCCAGAGAAAATAACAAATACGAATATTTTGATGTTATCTTTCTGGTATACCACAAGGAAGAAAAAAGCACAGTAGATGAGCACTTTACTTACTGATTTTGGAACTTTTCTTTTTCACTTAATTCACTATGGAGAAATTTTAGATCATTAAATGTTCTTTTGCCTCATTTATGATGACAGAACATGCAGGCGTGCTATATTTCATTGAACCAATCTCTGCTGTTAGACCTTTGGTTTGGTTCTAATTTCTCCCCATCACGAAGAGGGCTAATTGGAGTGAAATCCTGGCATTACTATGTTCTGCATGTTTATCTCCAAATCTTTCTACTACTAATAATCTAGCCCTTATAGATTATGGTTAGACCGTGCCTGAGAAGGTGCATGGAAGTTCTTTGAGACACACGTATGTTGCTGCACATAGAGGAGGGTTTATGGATGTCTGTTAGTTCATTCAGGGACTAGGTGGCATTCATGGAAATGCTGTACACACTAAGCAAAGAATAGGAAGAAATGCAAACACTTACATGGTACTTCTGTGGGCCAGGTACTGTTCCAAGAGCTTCATTGCAATTTTAACATATTTAATCCTTAACAACCTTATGAGGTGTGTACCACTAATTAACTTAGATTTTAGGTGAGGCAGTTGAAGCACAGAGAGGTTAAGGATCTTGCTCAAGGCCACAGAGCTAGGGAGTGGTGGAGCTGGCATTTCAAACCAGTCTGGCTTGCAAGTCCATGCATGTTAAAACTCTCTTAAGAAGCCGGTCCCCCCAAGGGCAGGCCACTGGGGAAGGGTGGGGGAGTGGCAGGGTGCACCTATGACATCCCTTGTGTTAATAATAGGGGCCTGACAGGCCTATCTTAATGGAGCTCATCAGCCTTCTGGCTCTGCCTCAAAGGTGGAACACTTTGATAATAGTACAGAGGCAATTATTTAAAACAAAAGCCATTATTTTTTTAGAGACATACACTTCAGGAATAAAATGACACGATGTGTTTTGTTTGCTTCAAAATAATCATGGTGGGGGTAGGGTGGAGGGATAAGTGATACAAAATCAGCCATGAGTTGAACTTGTTGAAGCTGGGAGGTGGATCAACGGGAAAGCTCTCTTCTCTTGCATTTGCCTGAAATTTGCCAATGTAAAACGTTTTTTAAAAAATCTCAAACCACGGGATAGTCATGAATGCCCTTTGCAGGGCTATTGCAACCCAGAGTGTAAAGGTTCAGGGTAGAACATAGAAACAAGCCCAACTCTTAATTGCAGCTTTCCGAAAAGCTTCCCCAGTGTTGTTAGCATGTGGAAACCTCAGGGCCCAGCTCTCCTGAGGGAGGTTAGTTCATTCATGAAATAACTGTTAATTTTCATCCTGAGCACAGAGATGACACGTGAGGGACGCCACTGC
>PVJL010007301.1:59591-80297 GCA_004026885.1 Lyroderma lyra | reverse complement strand
ATACCAATGGAGAGATTAAATATTGAAAACAACAATAATAATAGAGCTCTCTTGCATGGATTTATTGTGGCCCAGGTTCTATCTAAGCATTTTACGTAATTATCTCATGTCTTCCTCATAACAGCTCTAAGAGATTGGATTATTATTGTTATTATCCCCATTTTACAAGTGAGAAAATTGACACCCAGGGAGAGGAGATCTAGATGTAAAGAGACAGGAGATAAACAAAGAGATAACGACAGGCCCAAAGAAAAGATAGGCAATGGAAAAAAGGAGAGGGGCCGACAGCGGGAACTCCTGGGGGCAAGGGGGTTGGCTGGAGGCCAGGATTCCTGGGTCCTGGGAGAGGAAGGACCAAAGATGGGGACTCTCAGGTATTTCCTACCCCGAATCCCACATACCATGCTGTTCAGCCCTTCTTCCTGTGGGCGTTGGGCCTGGTTGGGGTCAAAAATAATGATTAGGAGGAAGCAGGTATGTCATCAACCTATTAGAAGATGATAAGAAAATGATTCATCGGGGTGCCCCAAGGTTGGGAAGGGCCTTTCCCCTCTGTTCTTTGATCTGGACAGATCAGAGTTCAGGGAGGACATGGGAGGGGCAGAGCTCTCTCTGTCCTCCATCACTGGCTCTCCATCATTCAAAACTGTCACGGAACCCCTTGTGGAGACAGGTGAGCCACCCTAGGGCAGAAACCCCAGTTTTGCTGGTGGGTCTTCCCCCTCTGGGTCTCTCTACTTTTCCCCAGACCTTGAACCAATGCCTGCCAGAGGTTCTGGCTCATTGCAGGGGCTCGGCCAATGCTAATGTAGTGGATGGATAAGCATCCATGTCTCTCTGTGCAGCTCTTCCTCTGTCCCCATCCCACCACCTCTCATATCCCCATCATATTTCATTTCCCAGCCTCTCTCTGGCCCCACCCATCTCCTCCCACCTTCCCTTTCACCCTGGTGTGCCTCCCAAAGCCACAGGGCCCACCATCCCCATTAGAGAGAAACTGAGGTTCACTTTGGAAGGAGTCACTCTCCCAGGGCCACCTGTGGGATATGTAAATAAGTAGCTGAGAAAGAGGTTATCAAGGCCTCACATACAGACACATTGCCAGCACCTCAGAGTCAGAAAGGCAAGATCATCCCAAATACGTGCCCTCACAACACATCCTTGGGGTGATCTTGCATTTACACCCACTCAATCAAAGAATCATTTACAGAGCACATGCAATCACCTACAAATACAAACACAGGCACACCATCACAGAATTACTGCACTGACAACACACACAGAAATATCCTATTCCACATACCAACAGAGAACCTTGTTAATGCAGTTATAGGCCAGGCACTGATAGGAATTCATCCAATCCCTACTGGGACTATGAGCAAAGACTTGGTTTCATTTACTATTGTATCCCCAGCAATTAGTACCGATCATCGCCATCATCATCATTGTCATCATCATCATCATCATCACCATAAACACAAAATGTTTCCTATGTGCCAGGCACAAGCTAGGCACTTTACATGAATTAACTCATTTAATCTTCTCAACAACTATATTCACCACAACCCATTTTGCAGATGGCAAAATTGAGGTCCAGGGAAGACTAGTGACTTGCCCAAAGTTTCACAGCCAGTTAAGAAGCCATCAGGATTGGAACTCAGGTTTCCTAGCTCTCCAGGCCATCATGCAAGTCTAACACAATAAGTAATTCCTGCGTAATCCAATCAGAATTACAGAACCTTGACAACTGAAACTATGCCCAAACTCAGGCACACAGTGGGTAGACTCAGAGGAGAGCAATAGTGACACACAAACAAAAAAGAACCCCTCACATATCACACCCCAGAACACAGGGACACACAGTGACACATATTGTGACAATCTCCACACAGACACACAGCATCCAGAGAGATGCACACCACCCAGAGACACAAGACACTCAAATCCAGACACAGGGACCCACCCAGAGCTCCCTGTTCCACTCCCAGTCCCACCGGGATGGCCCTTGAGGAAGCAGCAGGCATAGGATGGGAAGAGGGGGTGCCACCTCACTGGTCCGCTCAGCCAGACTGGTTCCACCAGGACCATGGATGGCACCACCAGCCTTGTGAAACCCACATTGGGCAACTGGACCCAGACCTGGCCTGGCCTCCTGGGTTCTAGGGAGAAAGAGCCTGGGGTCCTGGACTCCTGGGTCTGAGGGAGAAGGGGCTGGGGGGCCTGAACACTCGGGTTCTGAGAGCTAGGAGCCCAGAACCTTGGGCTCTGTGAAAAGAGAGAGCCAGGTACTTGTATTCCTCTGTCTTTGAAGGTGGAGTTCTAGATTTAGCAAATAAAAACAAAGGATGCCCAGTTAAATTTGATTTCAGATAAACAACTACTTTTTTAGTATAAGTATATCCCAAATATTGCATGGGCTATACTTATACTGAAAAAGTGTTTGTTGTTTATCTGAAATCCAAATTTAACTGGGCGTCCTATATTTTATCTGGCAACCCTATTTGAGGGGGAGGAGGCCAGATTCCTGGAGACTACCATGGTCACTCCTCAGCCGCCGGGCCTCTTCTTCTTCCTCTGCTGCCCTCCTCCTTACCCCTAAGCAGGCCACCTCACAGCTTCCCCAATCGCAATTTCTTCATCTCCATGAGTGGCTATGTCTAATTGCAGCTCCCAGGCTACGTCAGAGTGGGGAGAGGAAACTGGGGAACAACTCAGGTTGTCATACAGGGCGTCTGTAGGGTCCTCAGAGATGACTGACCCTGAGTCACCTGTAGCCTATGTTCTGAACAGTTGGGGGATAGGACCCTGTGGCTGCCTCTACAGGCAGGCCTGGAGAGGGGACAGGTGATGAGATAGGAGGCAGAGACCCTGGGAGAAGGCCAGAGACCCAGAGCTTAGGAGGAGAGAGACTCAGAAATTGGGAGACAGAGAATCACAGAAATTTGGAAACAAACTGACAGAGATTGAGGACAGAAAAAGAGGAGAGATTCAGAGCTGGAGAGACAAGGATGCAGAGATCAGGGGACAGGGACACGAACAGCGTAGAGAGACATTCAGGATCCCAGACTGAATGATGGACACACACAGGCAAGACACCAAGGGCTGCCCAGGATGCAGTTTGAGTTGCAGGTCTGGGGACAAGGACAGCAAGCTATCTGGGTGGTGCCAGACCAAGGCTTGGGACCTGATGTGGTGGATATCAGGGGGTGGGGGGAAAGCTGGGATCCCAGGCCAACAGGATGATCCACCTGCCCTGACCCCATACCCATAGCCACTGGGGTGGTGACACCACCTTCTCTGCAGTTGACACCCCAATTTTCCAGTGCCTCCCACATTTTTGGGGTAACACCCGTGCTGAGAACCCCACCCGGCTCTAATGCTGCTTCCCTCACTGAGTCACTTCCAACCCCGTCAGGCCTGTTGGGGGTAAAGATTGGTGACTCAGGCCCCCAGGCCCCCAGCTCTCTCACCTGTCAGGAACCCAGCAGGTCTGGAATCCCAGGACCCCCTACCCCACTCAGGGATGCAGCCTGGTCTAGTCCAAGGACCTGGGCCCCAGCCCCCTCCTCCCTCAGACCCAGGAATCTGAGCCACCTCTCCCTTCTCTATTAGGGCCCAGAGATCAAGCCCCCCGACCCACCCACCCAGCCCTCTCTTCCCTCAGGCTCGGGAATCCAGGTCCCTAGTCCTCTGCTGTGTTAGGACCCAGGAGGCCTGGGCCACAGCCACCTCCTTCAGGAACTAGGCTTCTCAGTTCCCAGCCTCCTCCCTTTCCAATTTAAAGGTGGGGTGAGGTGTGTTTATTTACTTCGGTTTCAGCATAGTCAGTCACCCCAAAAACACAGTGCCCCCCATGTGCCTCATGCTCCCGAATGGGAGAAAAATGTCCCCTCTCTCAGGGAATTGGGGACGTCACTATGGATGATGAGAGAGCCCCTCAAAGAAAGCCCACATTGCACTCTCTCCCACACTGCAGACCTTTCTCTTCTCCCCCTTTCCCTTCCCTCTAAGCCCTGAGGTGGCCATCGACCACCTAACTGCCCCTCCACCTTTCCATCTTTGCATCTCTCCTTTCCAAATCTGTCTCCCGCTTCTTGTTATTTCTCCCCAGACCTTTGTGCCTCGGTCTAGGCATCTATACCTCCATCCTTTCACGTCTTCTCTTCTCCCTCCACCTGTCCGAATCTCATCTCTCTCCATTCTTGTCCTCCCGTTCTGTCTCTGTGTCCCCCATTCCTTCCCCCTCTCTCTGTCTCTCCCTCTCTTTTGGTCTCTGTACTTTGACCCAGCTGTGCCCCTTGTGCCTCCCCTCCACCTTCTCTTCCCAGCTCTCTGCCCACTCCTCTTTCTAGCTCCACTCCCGGCTCCACATCCCTGAACCCCTTCCCCCACAATTTCTTCCATCCTCTGAGGTACAGCAGGAGGGGGAAGTGGGGGGTTGGAGGATGGAGAGGAAGGGAGGGGAAGTCCTGGGGTGGAGGAAGAGGGTCAGCTCTACCGGCTTGGCTCCCGAGGGACCTCTGTCAGAGCCCAGCCCCGCCCAGGTCTCCTGGCCCGCCCAAATATAAGCAGCTCCTGGCCCGAGACTGAGAACTCAGTGCCTGTGTCATCCACACCTCTGTCTCCATCATCGCCGTCACCATCCTGCAGGTAGGAGCATCCCCCTATGCGCTCTGCTCCAAGGTCAGAGTCTCTGCTCTGTTCTCTCCCAACCCCACTCCACTAACATCTGTCTGACTCCTTGCAGATCTCTGTCTATCTCTCTGGATATTCCTGTCTTTCTCAATGCTCCCTGTATCCCCCTTCTCACCCTGAGTGGCACTGGGTTGAAGTTGGAAATCCTGGGGCCCAGCATCTGCTCTACTAACCTCCTTGGCCTGGGCCATCAGATATGGGGCATTTCTCTGCACCCTTCTGAGCCTCAGGGTTCCATCTGTGAAAGAAGTCACGGTGCTGGCAGGTGTGTGTTACTGGAGGCATCTCTACGGGCACCGAGCTCTGATCTCTTTCTCCCCTTGTCTCTCACTCTGCCTGTCTTTTTCTCTTGGTCTCTCCAGCCTCTGGAACGAGGAGGGTCCTCTGGGGTCTGTCGGGCAGTCGTACAGAGATGGGCGAGTTTCTCGCCCCCACCCCGTACATCACTATTCCATGTTTCTTCTAGACAGCAGGCTAACTTGGCCTCTTTCTCTCCAGCATCCTTCCCTCTGAGAACCCAGCCCCCAGTGCCCCTGCCCCTTGCCCTCTCCTCCCCCCCGTATCCAGTGTCCCTTGGACAGACTACACCGTTGTCACCGCTGCTACCTCTGCCGTCCCCAACGCCACCTCCTCAGGGCCATCAAGATGCAGTTTGAGATGCATGACAACGTGAAAGGCAAAGGTGGGATCGCTAGATGGACAGGCAACCCTTCCAGTCCCTGGAATCTGGCCGCTTCCCTCCCATGGGCACCCTGGCTTCGAAGACAGATGGCGCCTGGTTGCACCCCAGAGGCACCCCCGAAATGCGGGAACCCAGCATCCCTGGCCCAGATGTGGAGGAGGCAGCAGCACGTCTTGGCCCCACCCACATGTGGCGCCCACCCTTCCTTCCCCAAACTTGCAGGAGCCCCCCCACCCCCAACTCAACCACATGCGCAGGAAGCAGCTGCAGTGGGACAGACTGGGTTATCGATGCGCAGATGTAACCGCAGGGAAAGGGAGAGCAGGAGTGTCCCCTCAGTGGGCGGCCTGGCGGCCCCGCCCAACCTGCCCGGCAGGGGAAGGGGCGGCAGGGGTGCGGGAAACCAGGAGGCGCTGCGAGGCTGCCCACTGACCTCCGTCCCCGCCCCCCGCCCCCTCCGCAGCCATGTCCTACCCAGTGACCAGTCAGCCCCAGTGTGCCAGCAGCTGCTACCAGACCCAGCTCAGTGACTGGCACACAGGCCTCACGGACTGCTGCAACGACATGCCACTCTGTGAGTGCCCGTCCCTCCCCTCCAGGCCACGGGGAGAGCAAAAGGGGAGGGACGGTCACCTCCTACCCCCACCGAAGCCCTATTAACCCCACTCCCCTCTCCCTTCCTTGGACCCTGAATTCCCACTCTCTAACTCTCACGCCTTACGTGGACCCCTAACACTTCCTAGGATCCTGACGTCATACGTTCCAGCTTCTCCTTGGACCCCAACCTCCCCCTTGCACCCTCAAACTCTATTTCCCAACCTCTAACCCCTCCCCCCCAATTCCCTCGGGGACCCTCAGCCTCGGCCCTCCGGGAGGCAGAGCCGGCAGGAGGCACACCGGGTGGGCCCTGTTCTGACCGGCCCGCGTTCTCCGCAGGTCTGTGCGGCACCTTCGCCCCTCTGTGCCTCGCCTGCCGCATCGCCGACGACTTCGGGGAGTGCTGCTGCGCCCCCTACCTGCCAGGAGGCCTGCACTCCCTGCGCACCGGCATGCGCGAGCGTTATCGCATCCAGGTGCGCGCGGGGGCGTGAGCAGCAGGACCGAGGGACTGGGGGCTGGTCTCCGGGGACCCGAGGCAGGGGTCCTAACCTCTCTCTCCCACCCTCTAGGGCTCTGTCGGGCACGACTGGGCCGCCCTCACCTTTTGTTTGCCCTGCGCCCTCTGTCAGATGGCGCGAGAACTGAAGATCCGAGAGTAAAGAAGTGTCGCCCCACCCTCCTTCCTCTCCCACCTGCCTTGCCTGACCTCCTCTGTCCCATCCTCTGCCCGTCCACCCCTTTCTGCCACCAGAAATACACCCACAATAAAAACCTGAAAACCAACTCGGCCTACGTCTTCGGTGTGAGAAGGAATCTGGGTGGAGAAGGAGGTTTGATGAGAAAGGTGGGGACACAGAGAAGATGCCTGGGTGTGGGAGGAGGAGGTGCGGCGCCCAGTCGGATGCTGACCCCCACTTTCTGTGGGGAACACTAGCAAGCTTCTTCCTTCTCTAAGCTAGGGTATCCCTCACTAAAGAGTAAAACGAACTCACCCCCTTAGCTGCCTGCCTGAAGCTCTTTCTGCCCAGATCCTGAAAAGAAGCAAAACCAGAAAGCCTGTCTTGGTAGACTCCAGGCGCTCAAGCTCAAAGAAAAAAATTAGGAAAGCCCACGTGGCTCATTCGATGCCTAGGGACTCTTGTCCTACACACAGTTCTAACAGGTCAGGGGACCTTTGTTTCCAAAGCAGAGAACTGCCAGGTTGAAGGCTACCTGGAAGAGGAAGGGATCTCTAAGGATCAGCCAGTGCAATCCACTGTCTCTATTGCAAAATCCACTAGATTAGGAAACACTCTGGACTCAAAACTCGACAGACCTGGAATCCAGTCTTGACTCTTGCCACTTACTATGTTATCTTCGGGAATTAATAATCCTGTCTAAGCCTGTTTCCTCCTCTAAGGATAATCCCTAATAGGTCCTACGTGACAGCAAGAGATGGAACGGATGGAAAGGCCAAAGACTGCACTTAATAAACTGTTATTATTATTTTACGTGTCATAATAATATAATAACTATTCTAATATTAATATCTGAGGGCTATTTGGGAAAACTTCCAGCCATAAATGCCTCTGTTTTACATATGACATGGCTGGATACTTTCCAGACAGCCCTCGTATTATTTGTATTATTTGCTGTTATTCTTCTCTACCTGTGGCTCCAACTATCAAGTGACATCTTCGCTTGGAATATCCAATAAACACCTCACATTTAACATGATTTCCTTCCCAAACCTGCTCCTCCCCCAGTCGTCCCCATCCCAGGAAGTAGCCAGCCCCAACCTTCCAGATGCTCAGTCACTTCCTCTCTCGCCCAGCATCCAATCTGTGAACAAATCGTCAGTTCCAGATCCAGAATCGCACTTCTCCCTCCTCCACAGCAGCTCCTCACTGGGCTCCCTGCCCCACCCCACTGGGCCTTCAGTCTCTTCCCCAGAGGAGCCCTGTGAACCTGGGTCAGATTCCATCCTTCCTGGGCTCAGAGCCCCCTCACAGCTCCTCCCACGCGGAGTAAAAGCCTCCTCACCTGGCCCAAGGGCCTACACAATGTGCCTCTTGTCCCCCCATGCTCATCTCCAGATTCCCTCCACTCCAACCACATCAGTCTTTGTTGTTTCTCTAAAATGCTAGGGTATGCTCCCACCTCTGGACCTTTGCACAGGCTGATTCCCTCAACTTGGAATTCTCTTCCCTCAGATGACTCTAGGGCTCACTCCTCCACCTCTGCTCACATGTCATCTTATGAGAAAGGCCGTCCCTTCCCAGCTTATATTAAACACCAAGTACCAGCCCCCTTCCCCCTCCTTCACTGCTTTGTCTTCCCGGTCACCTTCCAATATACCTCGTCATTACTTATCGGGCTCCCCACTGGCTTGTCAGCATCATGAGGGCAGGAAGCTTGTTCACTGCTGTGTCCCCAGCACCTAGGACAGTGTGGGACCCACTGGAGGTGGAGATAAGTTATCACAGGTGGGAGACACTGGCTTAACAAAGACAAGTGATTTTAAAGGTAATGGTCGAGGGAATGGAACCTCAGACAGACTGGTGTCAAAAGCTGGGCTCGCCTATTAATTAGCCCTGAGTTCTTAGGCAGAGGACTTAGCTTTTGCATCTGCAAAATGGGGTGAGCCTGCACCTCCCAGCAGGGATGCTGAGAAGATTAAAGCTCGTGCCAAGCACCCCACACAGTGCCTGGAGTGCTGCCGGCCCTTGGAAATACTCCCCACTTTTCCTGAGCATTGCCAATCCCTAGGGCATTGGTAGCTACCCATAAGCTGGAAGCCTGGCCTCTAGCCTCTCACACCCAGGCCTTCTCTCACACTCCGTGAGCCTCTTGCAATTAGGGGCAGGGATATCAGGGAGAGGTGACAGCTGAAGGGCTGACAATGGAGCAGGGAGGAACCCATGCAATGGGGCATTTTGTACATGGGTATCTCTGCATGACAGTGACAGGAGTTGGAGGAAGGGTGGCTCTGTGTCCCAGAGAAAAGGTCCGGTCACAGTACAGATGCTCTGCTTAGGAAGGCAAAGTCACAGGGTGACAGCTAGGAAGAGACTTTACCAAAGGGTCCACACACAACACGGAGGAGTCTTGAAGAACCACCTTAGCTCTCTCCTGGTCATGCACAATGACCCTGAGGCAGCATGTCCAGCTGCTGGTTAGCACACGGTTGGGAAATTCTATCTTATCCCTCACAGAAACTGGATATTTTGAATATTCTACCCCTACTGCACTCTCTGTGCTGAGCCAGCCCTCAGGTAGGTCGACCTATGCCTTCTTTAGAAGGCAGAAGAGCCTGGCGGTCGGGTTCGTGGTTGTGAAAGTCAAAAGTTCTGGGTTCAAATAACAGCTATCACTCAACAGCTAAATAAAACCTATTTGTTTTCTCATCTGCAAACCGGGGATTACACGGTACCTACACCATACAGTTGTTGGAAAGAGCAAATAAAAACACAGCAGTAAGAAGCCAAGCAAACTGTCTAGCATTGGTACTCAGTAAAACCAAATTCAGTCATGTCTGGGAGGTTAGGTATTACCATCAGCTCATAAAAGCAAATTCATGTGTGGACAGAGACATTCCTGAAAATCACTTACATTGCCCAGAAAGTCTGAAAATACTAATATTCACTGACTACACTGGAGACCCACATGCCCCCAAGGCCCACACATCACCATGTCCTTGGCTGAACATCAGATGAAGCAGCCAGCTTGCGCCAAGAGGCTGGTTTGCACAGAAAGGGCATAGTTTCATACTCCCAGCAAGACTCCCCCACTCAGCAAGGCTGGCCAAGGGGACAGAGAGCTCCCGCTCCCACTTGCCTTCATCTCAGGGTTCTGGCTTGCCAGGCAACTCGCAAAAAAACAAAAACAAAAACAAACAAAAACACAACTCCCATGATGGTTTCAGTTGAATTGGGGAAAGTTCCTCTCTCCTTTCATGTCAGAAACCAGAATTAAACTCAGTCCTGGGATCAAGGCATCTAATACTTCCCCTCCTCAAACCAACTGGGGTCTCCCTGCAATAGGGATCCAGGGAAGGGTCAAAGGCCTCACTGCCCTCATGTCCCCTCAGTTTGTCCCTTCTAGGAACAAGAGCTTCTATAGTAACACCGCCCTAACTCCTGTCTAGAGGGGAAGCAAGGAGTCAGGACCAGGCTGCATGGCTTGGAGAGGGCACCAAGATATGGACGTGTGTCCCATTTATCCAGAGCTTGGGTGTTGGCTCAAAGAACCAAGACGCCCACCCACCTGTCTCCTGCATGCAGACCGCGGTGGGACAGCAGTCTTCCCCACATACTTGGTCATTTCAATTACTCCCTAGTCTCTCAGCTGGCCTCTGATGACACACATGGATGGGTCTCTTAGACTGAGGCCCTGAGAAGAAAGGAAGATGCAGGGCTCGGTTCGCCAAGGTCCAAAAAAAGTAGCTAGGGGATGGGAGTCTTGGGAAAGGAGAGTCTCAAGTCCAAGGTGGCTAGGATGGGGGTGGGGGTGTAGAGGAGCTCAGAAGTCCAAGATGATGGCTGAGGAGGAAGGCAAGGCAGTCCCTGGGGTGAGCCCAGAAGTCTTCAAGGCGGCATCGTCTAGGAAGAGAGCTGTATAGTAAAGTCTCTACCATTTTTATATCCAACCGTGGTACCCACCCACCCACCTACCCACCCTCCTCCCCATGTGTGGGGCAGCATCTCAAACTCTTAGCAGAGCTCTCTCTGAGCTGGGTGACCCTGGTCTTGGTCAGGTAACACTAAGCTCTGCCTCTCCAGCCTAGTGGTGGCAGCAGAAGCTACCCGCTGTTGCTTGAGGCCCTGGGCTGCCTCACTGTCCTGCCTCTTCTCAGTCACAGCTCTCACCAGTCCAGCCAGTCCCCTGCACTCAATTCCCTCCACGGAAATGCTCAGAATTGTTTCTGTTTCCCTGGCTGGACATGAATGAAGAGATGTCTAGAGAACATCTTGGGTCCAAAACTGGACTCTTCTTCCTCACAAGCCCCAGTCTGCCCATCTTAATAAAAGTTCCTCCCATCCACCCACAGTCAGGGCCACAATGTCATCCTGGATTCCTCCCTCCCTCACCTCAACATCTATACTATCATTACACCCTTCCGCCTACATCCTGCGTGACTCCCCCTCCCATGGCCACCACCCTGATCTGGGTCATCGTCTCTTATCTACCTGCTGCCTCTCTCGCCCCCTCCAACCCATTCTCCACAGCTCAGCTGAGTGGCTTCTTAAATCGTTACACTGGATCCTGTCATCGCGCCCTCATAAAACCGTCCGATGGCTTCCCAGAGCCCTGAGAACAAACCCCAAAGGCCCTGCTTGGGTGACCTGGCTATCGCCTCCTCACACTCAGCTTTTCAATCTTTCCAACAAAACAAGCTCGTTCCCACCTCAGGGCCTTTGTTCCCTCTGCGTGAGACTCACTTCCCACAGCCAGCTCCTTTCACGTCCTTGTCTAGATTCTCAGATGCCCAGTTGACTTTACCCCGAGGTCCCTACAGCCACATCAGTCCCACAAGATAAGGGAACCTTCTCTGTCTCAGTTCCTGTTTGCCCGGTGCCGTCAACAGTGCCTGGCACATAGTAGGTACTCAATAAATAATTGTTGAATGCAGAACAAAGAAGGCCCTTTCTGGGGACCCCCAGGAGAAGGGAACCATAGATCTCTGAAGAGAGTGTCCAGGGACCCCCACATGGAGGAGCCCAAGTTCAGAGCGCCCCACCAGGGGACCCAGCCATGGGTCAGAGGGACATGCTGGTGAGGTTGTCCTGGCTCAGCAGTCCCTTCCGGCCTACACCAGACCCATGCCCACTGCCCCCAGGACCCCCGCCGCCCCCACAGTACTCATGTAGCCTGTGTCTCAGCGTGACGAGGGCCGATCCCAGGCAGGCGCCATTGGGTGCATGGGGCCCACCAGGCAGCTGGAGCAGCAGTGTGGCCACACCCGCCATGCCGTCTTCAGTGGGCTCGAGGGTGATGGGCCCGGCTCGCAGGCCGGCAGTGGTGGTGGGGATGGCCGGTGAGCAGCAGCCCCCTCCCACAGGTCCCCAGGGCCCACCAGCTCCTGTCAGTAGCAGAGGCGCCAAAAAGGGCTCAGAGCGACGGAATGTGGGTGGCGGGAGCCCGGCCGGCTTCCAGGCAGGCACTGGGGCAGCAGGGTCCGGCGGGAAGCACACGGTGACCTTGGCGAAGGGGCGACTGGCCATCTTGGTCATCTCCTGCAGGTGCCGGCGCTGCTCCTGCCGCTGGTCCAGGGCCTGCTTGGCCTTCCAGAGGAGCACGCAGAGTGAGAGGAAAAGGAAGAAGCAGGAGAAGAAGACGGAGAAGAAGACAAACAGGTCGATGTGGGCCTGGTCCTGCCGGAAGAAGAGCAGGCCCTGCGAGTCGGCCGAGCCGTTGGCACCAGGCCCACTCGGGTCTCCCACGCCCAGGAGCAACAGGTAGAAGCGACTGGACTTGAGGGCATGGTGCTCGTGCGGGTAGGTGATAACCAGTCGGTCCCGCACACTGCGGACCACCAGCACCGCCGATGGCTCCGTCACTGTCACGTAGGTGATCAGGCCCCGTGGCCACACCTCCCGCACCCGTGGTTCCACGGGGGTGGCTGGCCCACTCCCGGTTCCTGGTCCCCCCAGATCCCCAGTACCCCGAGGCCCACCATCTGCAGGGGGTGGGGGTGGTGGAGGGGGCGGGGGCGGCTGGATATGCACTGTGTGGATGCCCGTGTCAGGGGCCACGCGGACCACAAAGGTGTCATAGGAGGTGGAGACGTAGAGGTCCACGGCGCCAAAGGTCACGTCCAGCGTCAGGCGGATGTCCACATTAGTGAACTTTGGCTGCACACCAAAGAGGACGGTGCGGCCGGGGCCCAGAGCCCTGCGCTTTGGCTCATGGAAGCAGTTGGTCTGGGACGTCGGGTCCAGGCAGCACTCCTGCTCCACGGAGATGAGGCGGTAGCACTGCTGGCCACCCAGGGGGCTCCCGTGGAAGGACTCTCGGCACTTGGCGCACTGCAAGCAGGGGGTGGGAGGGTGGAGGCTGCCATCAGGGCTGAGCTCAGGCCCAGCCCTGCTCCAAGCAGGACTGACATTCTGTACCAATTGGTAAGCAGCCAAGGCCCAGGTTGCCCAGTGCCCCAGCAGCTTCCTCTGAACCCCCTGAACCTCCCTGACACAATGTGGGTGCTGCCAGGACCCTATACTCCAGCACTGCTGTCCCTGGTGTCATCTCAGTGACCACAGCACCCTGATGCCGAGGCCTCTGGAACTGAATCCTGGCTCTAATTCCTCACTAGCTGTGCGGCCTTGAACAAGTGACTGAACCCTGAACTTGAGATTCCTCCTCTGCACATAGGTAATAAACACAGCGGGCTCGTGGGACTGCTGAGATCACAGGCACAGCACAGGGTGGGCCAGCCTCGCCCACCAGCCATGCCGTTTCTGGATGTGTTCGGTACATCCCACTTTAGGGCCTCTGCACTGGCTGATCCTCTGCCTGGGTCACTCTCGACCTGTACCTGCCCCACCCCTATGTCCGTTTATCTGGCATCCTCACTTCCATCGGGTTTTTACTTGAGTATCACCTTCTCACTGAGGCCTTTCTTAGCCACAGCAGGCACCATTTCCACTCCCCAACAGTTCCTAGCCATCTGCTTAAGCAGTTTCTGCTTAATGTTCCTCCTTAATGTCCTCCTTACTGCTTACCACTACCACACTGCTATGTGACTTACTCATTTGTTTGTTGCTGGACTCCTCCATGAGAATGTAAGTTCCTTGAGGACAGAACGTTTGTCTATTTTGTTCCCTACTGTATCCCAGAACCTTGCACAGTGCCTGCCACATAATAGGTGCTCAGTAAAATATGTGTTAAATGAATAAATGGATAGATCATAGATATTTTAATTCCTGTAGTCCAGTGCAAACCGCTCAGCTCTGGGATGAGACCAGGGTCAATCCAGGTTCCAACCAGCTGTCTGACCTGGGACAGGAAGTGAGACGTCTCTGGGCCTCATTTTCCTCTTAGGTCCACACCCTACTGAGGCTCCAGCACAGCCTTGACAAGACTTCCACGTCTGTGCTGTCTCCACAACATAACACCAGCTCAGGGGCAGGTACTCCCCACATACTAGCTACCATCGCCATCATTCGCTATCGGAACCTAAAGAAACCACGCTTCAGAGCTGCTCACAGAGCTGCTGGAGGAGGAGAGCTGAATTCATTTCTCAGGCTGCCTTTTTTGTCAAAAGCCAATGGCCTTTTGATTATGCATCAAGAAAGCAAAAATTCTGGTGCATGATGGAAATGTCAGGAGTCAGAAAAACTTGTGAAGTTCTATCACCATTTTGGGTAGAGATGCATCTTTGCAGATGTGATGTTTCTGTAGATAGGTGAGGGCAAGCAAGGGACTTTCTCTCCCCTGTGGAACTAGAGAGAGAAGGTGGGTGGGTTGGGGAGAGCTGTACTCCAAAGAGGGAGCATGGAATATCCCTTCTGTGGGAGGCAAGCCTGCAGCATGGCAGCCAACCAGGTGGCTAGTGCAGAGGCTCCAAGAGCACCCCCCTGGCCAAAGAGAAGGGAAATGGGCTCAAGGAGAATTTGAATCTGGGTATTAGAAACGGTATGAGATCCCCTGTGAGCCCCATGTCATCAGGTGAGGGCTGGCACTTGGAGAAAAACCTGTCTGAGAATGAAGCCAACACAGAGCAAAGCAGAGTCAACATGCAGGGTAAGAGAGCCTCTGGAAAACAATGTGTGGGCACCTGGATCCAGCCATTCCTGAACGTGAAGTCCAGACTTGTTTTGAGAGCTAATACTATTTATTTCTTTCCTTAAGCTACTATGTGATGGGTTTTCTAACATTGGTAACCTTTAAGTTGCAACTGTCTGTCATGTAGTCTCTCTTAGCATCTTGAGAGACCCCCAATATGCTCACTTCTGGGTCCCCAGCATCACTGCCTGGGTCCTGAAGCTGACTGGGGCTAAGGAACAGTCGATCAATCTGACCTTGATCCCATGATCACAGAGATCAGAACCACATTGTCGGTCCTGCCTGGACCATGCTGCCTCCTCCCAGCTCTAACCCCTTGGGAGTATGGTGGCTTTGGTCCATAACTCGCTTCCTAGCCACACCTGGTACTTGTAGCAGTCTCGGCGGTCACTCGGGGAGCTGCCCTGGCAGGTGCCGGTCTCCGTGTTGTTCTGACATGGGCACCCTGTCCCATCCTGCTCGTTACAGGTATCCGCATGGCCATTACACTGGCATCTGAGGAGGGAAGGAAGACGGGTTATAGCACTCCCATGACCTACAGAGGCCCAGGCCAGATGCTGCAATATAAGCTCCAACTAGGGGAGAAGAGACAACTGAGGCTTACGAGGCACCGCCCTTTGCCCAAGGCCACAAAGGTGGTTAAGTGGCAGAGTCAGGACTAGACCCCAGCTTGGACTGACCATTCAGAAGGAAGTGGGTAGAACGGGGAGGTTGTCTCAAAGCCTGTGTCTTGAGGACTCTCACTCAGTGGCCCTCTCATCTATAGTCCATTGGGGCTGCTCTGTAGACTGTGTTTCAGTACTACCTTTGAAGTCAGAGGTCTCCCATCTGAGTCCAGCTCTGTTCCAGTCTGGGGGCTCCCTGGGGATTTCATCTCCTTCTGAGGGCAGAGGACTGCAGAGGGGTGTCTGGCTCCCAGTTCACGCAGCCCTGGGCACATACCAGGTGGCTGTGTCCCATGAACAGGGTAGGGGCCCCCTTCTACTTACTTGGTGCATTTCCCATCCAGGAGGAAGTAGCCATGGAGGCAGCTCTCACATTTGTCCCCGTAGCTATTATTCTGGCAGTTGACACACACAGCTTCGTCTTCACTAGGACCCTCTGTCACCCAGTTTTCAATCTGGCCAAGGAAGGGCAGGGTGATCACAAAAAGGCACAGACCAGCCCCCTCCTCCCTTAGACACCAAAGGTTGGGCCTCCAGCCCCCTTCACCTCCTCTGGATCCAGTGAGTACTTCTCTGGCTCCCTCCTGGCCATTTCGAGCTCCTTCCTGGAGACACAGACGTGGCTATTGCCTCGACAGAAGGCGTGGCAGGGCCGGCAGGTCCCTCCCCCCACGGCGGAACCCACAAACAGTGGGAGGCACTGCTCGCAGTGGCTGCCCTGGGAACCAGGATAGGGTAGTCAGAGGGGTTGGAGAATCACGGGGGCACACAACTGTGGAAAAGGGACGGGTTCTGAGGGCACCGCAGAGGGTAGCAGGCTTGGCACTTGGCTTGGACAGTCCCAGCCCATCTGCGATTTAGCCCTCCGCCTTCACTTGCACACCTCCGGGGACAGGGGGCTTACTCCTCAGCAGCCCAAAGTGCCTAGCCCGGAAAGCCCTCCCTAAGCTACGCCGAGTCTTCCTTTGTAGGACCACCCACACCACCCAGTGCCGACTCTGTCCACGATTCCAGGGTGGCCCCTCTGGGATCCACACTCACAGGGTGTCCCCAGTGCCTTCCCCCACCTGCTGAATAGGGTCACAGCACCTCCCCTGTGTGCCTGGCTTATGGGGGCCGTGGCTGGAGGCAAGGAGGGGCTGTGCTCTGGGGCCCGGGTGTGAGTCCCAGGCAGATCACCTTGGTGTGGTTGCGGCAGAGCAGGCAGTGGTCGCTGTCCCCCACCCCGGCACAGTCGCTGTGCCGGTTGCAGCGACACTCTGTGGAGCAGTTGCGGCCAACGAAGCCGAAGTGGCAGCGGCAGTGGTCAGGCTCCACGCATGAGCCATTCACGCAGCCCTGGGCGCAGACTGGGCGGCACAGACCTGTCACACTGCGAGGGCGTGGGGGCTGGCGTCAGGGAGAGGCAGCTGGGACCCCGCCGCCCACACCATCCTCGTCCCTGCTCCGTCCCCTCACTCCCCCCACTCCAGGAGCCGGCCCGTGGCCCTGGCTCCCCAAGGTACCCTACCAAATTCATCGGCCCTGCCCCTCCCCACTGACTCCCCCACCCCACCCCCGGCACACCCCTCTGGACCAGCCCCAACACCTTGACACCTGGGACTGTTTTCTTCCATCCAGCTTGGGTCCACACTTCACCCTTTCCCGTCCTCACAGACTCTCCCACCCCACCGTCTGTCTGGCCCCGCTCCCCTCGACCCCACCCTGGCCTCCAGTCTGGCTGCAGCCTCACTTGTCCATGGTGTAGCCCATCTTGCAGCTGCACTCATAACCGTGGGGCCGATCATGGCAGTTCTGTGTCTCGTTGCAGTCGTGGTGCCCATTTGCACACTCGTCCTCAGGGGGACAGGACAGGAAGGCCCAGGAGGCCCCAGGACGTCCACACGTCAGCCCTGGCATGGGGGTACAGGGCTTCACCTGACAGGCCTCTGCACCACCCACCCAGCCACCTAGGCCCTTGCTCCTACTTCCCCCGAGCCCTACCTCTGAGACAGCTCCCAGGGCCACCTCCCACCATGTTCTCTGCACCAGCCCCTCTCACCCCACCCCTAAACCCCTCTCACCATCACGGGGGCCGCTGAGTCCACCCTCCAGGCAGCGGCCGCCCCCATCCTGGCCCCCCCAGGCACACCAGCCACAGTGGGGGCGCCGCAGGCACAGAGCACACTGGGTTGCCTGAGCACAGCCCAAGGAACAGCTCTCAGGCCCTCGGAGCAGCCGCCCGCAGCCTCCGGCCATACATCGCAGGGGCAGGTAGGAAGGACTCAGACACTGCACAGGGAAGGGGAAATGCAGAGAAAGGGGGTCAAACGAACACATCCTGTGCATCTTCCTGGACTGTGCCCTCTTCTCGGAGATCTTACCCTCCCTGGCCACAGCCAGGTGGACCAAAGTGGACACCAACTGAGGTCATCACATTCTCCCTCTCAGACATCTATCACTAAGTCAGACGAAGGACATCCTTAAAACTAGAAGATTCTGTAGACTAGGGCTGGCAGGGCCATTTGAATGAGCAAATGGCAACAATGAAGAGGAGAGAGACAGGAAAAGAGCAGAGGCTGGAAGAAGCAGAGATGAGAACCACACCTCCAAACACAGGTGGAAAGGCAGCTTTTCCAGCTCTGCATCCAGTCTCTGGTGACACCTGGCCGCACTCTCTGCCCGGGCTTCCAAGAGGTGCCACTGTGTTGGCACGATGAGTTCCCTTTACCTACCTGGCTTGGAGCACAGCTGCTCCTTACAATCAAAGGCAGGCAATGATATCAGGTAGAGACAGAAACCAAGATCAGGAGGAGGTTATAAGTCACAGTCACTTAGAAACAACAGGGACCTGGCTGTCAGGATACAGGACACTCCTACCTTAGGCTGGGAAGCTGAGGAGTCCATAGTCAGGGGCTGAGCAGCAGCTCACAGACCATCCCTTATCATGTCCTGGGGCTCAGACAAGAACCGCAGTGAGGGTCAGGCTCTTGGAGGGTCAGCCTCCGTGTATAAGAGCATTTTATTTACTGCTCAGGCCTTAAGTATAGTATAGGAGGAAAGTGACAGTCTAGGAGGGCTGGCTAGAACACTTAGGAAAATTCAAAGCCACCACACTATCCTGAAATAGAAAACGCTGACTGCTGTGGCCAGAGCTCTGAGCCCATTGAGGGTTATTGCCTTGCTCCACTGCCAAAGTCGCTACCAGGCTAGGCCTCCAGATCTAAATCTGATGCACTCATTGGCAGACAGTGGGGCAGTCTGGGAGGGAGCAGAGAGAAGCCCGAGGCCCCAGGCTGCCCAGTGCTTCCTGCTGTGACCTCCCTAAATGGCCAAATGCATTGCTGCCCAACACCATAACTGTATTGCCAGTGTTTCTGGCAGAGACATAAGAATGCTGCGTTTCGAGAGCCGGGTCTGCTGACATGTGCCCACAGCCTAGCAAAGTGCCTGGCACAAGGAAGTGCTCAATCAAGTGCTCAATAAAGTATTCGATGAAGGAGAAAGCAAAAGAGGAAAGAAGCCAGCCAGCCAGGGAAGGGAGCACTCTGTTGCCTGCTCCAGGCCCTGAGGCCAAAGTCATTCAAAACAATAGTGCCGGATGGATGAAATACAGCTGCCTTTGAGCCAAATCCTAACAGGTCTGGCCGGCACGCCTGCCTGTTATGTGTGAGTCGTGCTGTAGTGTTTTTGAAAAGCCTGAGCCAACACTTTAACTAGATTTCACACAAACCAGCAGACCTGGTGGAAGTCCTCTCACATTCACACGCACATCAATGGTGTGCTCTCCATTTCAGGGACCCTACCACTTTCTCCTGACTCTCACCTGGCGGATCCCTCACCTCCGGAGCTGCTCTGAGAGCCTGGCAGGCACTGAGAGGCTGGGGGAGCAGCAGGTGCTATCTGATGTTGCCTTCTGGTCCCTGGAGTCCCCACAAAGACAAGTGATGGCAATCGCAATAATATCTAGGGAGAACTTTTATCACCAGGACTCAGGCTTGGGGAAGAGAGGCCTCTGCTTGTTAAAGACCAACACAGCAAAATCACACTGAGAGCCCCCAAGGAGACAGCCCTTCCCCACCCACCTGCGCTAATCCTCTAGGTGTGTCCGACAGTGCAAATGGACTCTTCCCAGTGGGCAGAACCTGGGCGTTACTGAGTTTTTACTAAGGCAGGCTCTGCTCCATACTCTCAATACATCCTCGCATTTAATTTGTACAATCTGACTACAGGATGGTATGCGACAACACAAAAATGTATTTGGTTTTTGCCCCCGATTCCTGGCAGTAAGGTACTAAAATGCTTAGACTTTCCTCAGTGATGGGAATGTCTTCTGTTATTCACAGGGAACCCCTTGCACTTCTGAGTTTATGCTAAGGAGGTGACTTGGGAAGGGGTCCCCAGAAAGACCAAGTGATTAGAGGGATGTAACTTTCAGTCCCACCCACTGACCTGGGTGGAGCTGGAGATTAAGCTCTATAAAAACTCTTGAACAAGGAAGATGAGAGTTGGTGAACACATCCACTGGGAGGGTGGCACACCCAGGGAGGGAGTGGAAACCACATCCCTTACCTGGCCCTACTCTTCTCTTCCACTTGGCTTCCTGAGTTGTGTCCATTATAATGAACTGGTATTAACATTAGTAAGTAAATGTTTCTCTGGGTTCGGTGAGCCCTTCTAGCAAATTATCAAACCTGTGGGAACACCCGATTTACAGCTGGTGGGTCAGAAGTACGGGTGGCCTGGATTTGTGAGTGGCATCTGAAAGGGGAGCTGTCTTGCAGGTCGGAGGCCTTTAAATTGTGGGATCTGATGCTAGGCAGATGGTGACAGGAGTGAACTGAATTTTAGGACACCCAGCTGGTATCCGGAGAGTTGACAAATTGCTTGTTGGTGTTGGAAACACCCCAGATGGGGATCTGTAGATATCACTCCTATTTTACCAAAGATTCATGTAGGCTCATGGGTTAAGATGGTGAGTGGTCAGACCTCGATGGGATCTTGCACAATAAAGATCTGAATGGGGAGTAAACACTGGCAGGAATCAGAAACTCAAGAACTGTGGCCCAGTGACACTTCTTCTGGATGGGACGGCAGGACATGAATCTTTCTTATCTTCCACTGGGGTGGGTTGTGGGGGTGGGGGTGGTATTTACCTTCAATGTCTGCCACTGCGACAGCTAAATCATGCTAGAACTTCATGAGGGAGCATGTGCTGGGCATTCAAGGGGCAGACTTTCACTGGCATATCCAGCACCTCCCCAGACCTTCCAGAATCATCTCTTCAGCTCAGAGCCACAGATGGGGGGGGGGGGGGGGGGG
>PVJL010007301.1:0-59491 GCA_004026885.1 Lyroderma lyra | reverse complement strand
GGGTTTGGGAGGAAGAGGGGAGTCATGGGAGGATGGGGTGGGGAGGGCATGAACAAGAGCTGGAGAGGCACAGGGCTGGGGAGTTCAGAGATGGCACAGAAGTGTTGGGAGAAAACACATTAGGGAGACTCACAAAGCAAGGAGGGAAGCAAGAGCTGCTGGGAGGAGAGAAGAGAATGTGGGAGGAGAGCAAGAGCGTGATGGTGGTACTTTAACTAGGAAGGTGAAGGAGGAAGTAGGACAAAAGAGGAGGTGGCAGAGGAAGTCAGTGTGGGGCAGAGAAGAAGGACACTGGGACCCCAGCCGTGTGCAGTACCTGTTGGAGGCTGCTGCTCCAGACACAGTGCTGCCAGCCCCCATCTGCACCCTTGGAGTCCAGGCAGGAGGTACAGTTGGGCAGGAGGTGACAGGGGGTGGGGCAGGGCAGTGGGGGCGAAGATTCTACCGGCATTGGAGACACATTCAGCAGAGAGTGGCTGAAGCATGTCCAGTCATAGGTGGGCTGCACTGAGAGGATGCGGCGGGTCTCCCCTGGGGTGAGGCCACAGTGATCAAAACTGGGTCTGGACTCCCAGCCCCTCCCCCCTCAGACCCAGGAGTCCAGGCCCCCAGCCCCTCCTCCCTCAGACCCAGGAGACCAGGTCCCCAAAGTCTCTCTGAGAGACCAAGCCTCGGTGCTCACCTGTTCTCTTGAACTGCCGTGTCCACATGCACTTGCCCTCCCTGGTACACTGCTCACAGTCGGCAGCCCCGCATGCAGCCTCTGAGCAGTTTCCTGCCCAGAAGACCTCTCGCTGATTGATCCGACAGTCATTCTCTGAGGTGCAGGACCCATTGCGGCCAATGCAGGCACCCTCAGGACAGTTGGTACACCACTTACAACGAGGGGCAGATGCCTGGTTAGGGAAGACAGGCTCTGTGGGGTCCTCAGGACGCCAGCACACCTCCTGACCCAGCTCCTCCCACCCAATCACACCTGAAGAGCTTAGTATGTTGGTTCCCGAGCCCTGAACACCACATACTCACCTCTCCATCTCCAGGCTGCAGGGTCCGGGGATGGCGGGCCAGGCACTCACTGCAGGTCCGGAGACGTCGACATTCCTCAGGGGAGCGAGGCATTGGGGAGCAGGGTGGGGGCCCACAGCCTAGCCTGGGGAAGCATGAGGCCTGGCTCATCTGTACCCAGCCAGGTCCCATCCTTCCTCCTTCTGCCCTCGCCACTTCCTGGTACCTCCTGGACATCATTCCGCAGGCCCCACATCTGTGTCCCAAACTGGATTTGGCATGAGACTCACGAACCTGCTCTTCCCCAATTCCATCTAGTGATGGAGGTCCCATATCCACTTGTCACTCAAGCTGGAGACACTGGACAATATTCCACACCCCCTGCCCCTCCAGCCACTGAGGCCTTCTGCCTCCTGCATTTATCTCTGACCATCTCTCCCACCAACCCCCCCATCTCTGCAGCCCCTTGCCCAGCTCAGGCTTCTTCCTCTTGCCCCAGCCTCTGCTCTGGTCTCTACCTGCAGCTTTCCTTTGCCACTCCCTCCCTCAAAATAGCCCTGAGGACTCTTTCTCCCCAAGCCTGACCTTACCCTCTCCTGCACAAACCCTTGTGGCTCCCTGTCACTCACAATGGAGATCCACAATCCCTTATCCCAAATGCTTAAAGGCCCACATGCTTCAGAACTTTCCAGATTTTAGAAAAGCAGTGGGCCTACCATTGTTACATAACACCCCTAGTGGAGTCTGGAAGAGCACCCCATAAAGCAAATCCTTTAATATTTCCGTAGTAAACATGGTGACACATTTAATGGACAACTAAAGCCATTAGTAACTTCACATCAGCTCAAGATAATCATGCCGACAAATGAGTTTGCACTAAACCCAGGACAGTACTTTCAGCTTCCAGTACTACACAGGAGGGGTTTGTGGACCTGGACGGAGCCCAGGACCTCAGCCAGGCACTGGAAGCCCTTTCTGAGCTGGCCCCACCTAACTTTCCAATCTCATTTTCCCCAAATGCCAGATGGTTTTTCCAATATACCAGCCAGCCAAGCACAGCCCCACCTCCAAACCTTTGCTGGTGTAAAGTCTCCTGGTCATCTGGGGACCAGTTCAGACTCAACTCCCCCAGGAAGCATTCTTGGGTGATACTCCAGCCCACAAGTAGGGCTCTCCCCTTGGGGGCCCACAGCCCGCCCCTGCCTGTTATGAGCTGCCCATTTCCCCATATGAGCTAGTAACTTGACCAGACAGTACCCTCTTGAGGCCTCCCCTAGCCTGGCCTGGCAGAGAACACCCTTGGAAGGGCAGTTCCCTCCCCTGTAGCTGTCAGTCACCATGTTTACCTGTGTGCCTGGTCCCCAGACAAGCAGGCCCCATGACACCAGGTGCAGGCCCCAGACTGGTTACAAGTTTCGGGTGAGGGCAGCAGGCGACAGGAGTCAGGAGGCAGGGTCAAAGTCAACAGGCGGCCAAGGGCTACTCCCCCGAAGCCCCCTGAGATGTATAGGCGGCCCCCCACTGCTGCCACAGCATGGGCCACAGACTCCTCCATGGGGGGCCCCACAGAGGCCTGGCCTGGGGAAAGACAAGGCATTGTTCACAAAGAGAGCGGGCAGTAGGCTCACACAAAGAGACCAGTAGTGTCCCAGACAGAGAGGGACCCCTGTGGGAAAGACATGTGGAAAGCAGAGACAGACAGAGACAGCAGGACAGAGAGAGAGAAATCAGGCCAGACAGGGCCTGAGACACAGATAGCAAAACAAAAGAGAGGGAGAGAGACACTCACACAGAGAGAAAAGGAATGGAGAGTGAAATTAAGAATGAAGGCAAAAGTTGTAGTCTAAGTCCTCAAGTTTGTTTTTTCTTCTTCTTCTTTTTGTAATGCAAGTGCCCGACTTAAGCTTTGATTGCCCAGGCATCCATTTCAAAGAGGCACCCACTTCAAGGAAGGGTATCTTGAATAAACAGAGGACTAGCCACAGCACTAGATAGAGCCAGCCACCCCCACACCCGCCAACGGAAGGCTCCTTTGTTTTAGAGATCTTGGTTGATGTCAATAACAGACCATTTGGGCTACTTGTTTTCCTTTTCAAATCCCTGCTCTTGTATTTTAAAGGTACCAATAAAGAATGAGACCCTTGAACCCTTCGGCTCTCCCTACCCTCAACTCCAAGAAAAGCAGAACCCCAGGCCTGTGCACAGGCTCTTTCTCTACCTGTGGCCTCACCCTCTGGCCCACAGCCAGGTATGCTGTGTGGTTTCCAGGTCTTGTAACTAAGGAATCTGTATCTTTTCCAAGTTTCCTGACAGTTATTGCTAAAGGACATCTTGCAATCCTAATAAGAACAAGGAGAGCTGGTCTAGTCACACATTGATTATTGATGGGCTGAGACTAGGACACAAGAAATGTGTTGGAACCAGACAGAGGTTGTGGTTGCACAACATTGTGAAGGTACTAAATGCCTCTGAATTGTTAACTTTACAGTGGTTCATTTTACGTTATGTGACTTTCACCTCAATTTTTTAAATCCTCAAAAAAAAAAAAAAAAAAAAAAAAAGAGTCACAGAGTGGTAAAGAAAGACATGTTTAAGAGAAAAAGGGAATTAGAGACAGAAAAGTAAAAAGAAAAGGAGACAGCCCCAGGAAACATACGTAGTCGGTCACTTACAAGGCTAAGTGAAATAAAAAGGCAAGATACAAGCCCCTGTCTAATTTATGAACAGCAAAGACTGAAAACAACGTGGAACGGTGATTGTTTCTAGAGAATGGGGTTATGGGGATTTTTTTCTTCCTATTTCACAAATTACATACAGTGAATATTGTTACTTTTATAATCAGTCTTCTAATCATATTTTACAATTTTTTAAAAATAAACTTTTCTAAAGAATAAAAAAAAAAAAAAAGAATGAGGGCATCCCTGTGGGTGTTTAGATAACATGGAGGGGACAGGGTCTGAAGGGGCCCAAATGACTACTAATGAGGAGGGGACCCAAGGACAGCAATGGACTTACGGGTGAGGTCAGGCAGGAGCCAGGCATTGCAGTTGACTTGGTAGAGTAGCACATCACTGCTGAACTCATCCGGGTCTGAGCGCCCCCCAAGGACCACCATGGTGTCCCCTAGCAGGGCAGCGGCATGGAAAAGTCGGGGGCGGGGCTGTTGGGGAGACAGGGAGCGGGATGGCCTATCAGAGCCCACAGTCCTCTTTTCGCTCTCTCAGCTCACCTGCCACCCCAAATCTCTCTACACCCCAGCCCCCACCAACCCACCCCATCATAACTTTGCTCAGATCTCACCTCCTTCCTCCAGAAAACTTTCCTCATTCCTCAGAGCAGCCCCCAGAGCCATCTCTTTCCCCATGAACTCCCATATCTTATGCTAGGTCCCAGGACCCTAGCCCTGACAGCTTAGGAGGAACCCCACATTCTGCTGTGACCTCACCAGCTGGGCTGGGGGTATGCGGGGTTAGGCTTGGAAATATGTTGCTATTGTCTCTCAGTCCAGCCCCATGAAAGGCTTGGAAATATGTTACTATTGGCTCTAACCAGCACATCTGAGGTTTCGCTGTCTCCGTTGGCCTTGAAGGCAGGAAGCACAAGGAGCCTCAGTCCCCCTTTGTATAGATGGAGAGGACAGAAAAGGGATGGGCCTGCCAGAGCTGTACAAAGAGCAGAGTGGAGCTGGGGCAGAATCCAGGTCTCAGACTTTCTGGGCAAGGAGTCTCCTCCAAGCCAAGGACAGAAAGACTTGGGAGTGCCACAGTTCAGTTTAGGGGACTGGAAAGAAGGGGCAGTAGGAATCCAGAGTCAAGCCAGTCCCTGGGTCACTGGGATGGGGGGCCCCACTCCCTTCCACCCCCTATATCCATCTGTATGGACTTCCTTTCCTGACCTTTGCCCCCTGAGAAGGGGCCAGAAGGCTCCAGGTGCGGTCAGGACAGTGCAGGGAGTAGAGCTCAGGGGACGGGGCTGCCAGCTCCACGTGAAAGCGGAAACCCCCAAATACGTAGAGGGAGTCGGTGGCCTCGTGGTACACCGCAGAATGACCATAGAGACCTGGCAGGGTTGGGGGACAGAGTAAGCACAGAGACTGGAGAAGGGCTGGTGATGAATTGCCCCCACCTTCCTGGGCTTCCCTTCTCAAGACAACAACACCCTCCCAGGCCCTGAGGCCACAGACCTAGGATCCCTTCTCAACCCCTCCCTCTCCCTTCAGTTCAAATGACAATCAACAGAAACTCTAGGAAAGAGAAGAGAGGGAGATGGAGGGGCCAGAATGTCCTGGGGACAGTGACCAAAAAAAGTGGAAGAGGAGGTAGAGAAAGGAGAATACTTGAGGGGTGGTGATTTAGGCCCTGGGGGGGGGGGGGGGGGGGGGGGGGGGGGGGGGGGGGGGGGGGCGCGGGGAATGGTGACCTACTGCTACCTGGCAGGAGGTGGGCAGTTTATCATGGAATCTGGAAGGGGTAAATAGAGGAACTGAAATTCTCAAGAGATGGTTCCCTGAGAGTCTAGATGGGGGTCAGCAGAAGACATGGAGATAACAAGACATGCGGGGGGGCGGGGGGGGGGGCGGGGGCAGTGACCACAAAATACAGGAGTGGATAGAGAGCTGGAAGGTCAAAGGTGCTGTGCCCGCCTGTCCCCAGCCCCACCTGTGGGGGGTGTCCCACTCTGAGCTCCGGATACCCAGGTGCCGGTTGCCAGCTGGTACTCAAGCAGCTGCTGATTGAAGCCATTTTCAGGGGAGTAACCACCCACCAGGAGCAGAGACAGGCCTCGGCGGGCAGTAAGAGTATGACCGGCAACGGCTGGCAGTTCCACAGTCTGAGGGGCCTGAGGGACAGAGGGCAGAGGTCACAGGTGGCCAGGGGTAAAGGGTCATCTTGTGGATAGAAGTAAAACTCAGAGCTCCCATACTTGCCTTGAACCACAAAAGAGATAGTGAGCTGCCTGGGGCTGGTCAGACCCTAGGCCTTCCAACCAGCCCTGGTCCTAGCAGGCTTGCAGTGGACTTCTTGCCATTTCTGCCTCTCAACGTCACTTCTTTAGGTACAAGCGGCCTGTGCTCCTTTGCAAAACCCTTGCTCCTCTACTCTTACCCTGGCTGCGTAAGGCTGACTGCACCCACTCCACAGACTATATCCCACCTGGCCAACCACGGTATCGTATCCCCTTGGCCAGAGAATGGCTGGGACATATAAAGTGACCCAGGAGGGCCAATGAAATTCAATTCTAGGTCTTGTGCTGGAACCCTGGGAGAAGTAAAGTTGGCAGGAGCTGTCTGACCATCTTTGCCAGAGCCCGGATGTGGGGGCTGGGGATGGGAGAGATACTCACCTTCTCCTGCCGCCACTGCAGGGTGGTGAGGTTGAGGACCCAGAAGTCTCGGGTGACGCCCCCAGCTGTGAGCCCCCCCAGCAGGTACATGGCACTACGGCCAGCAGGCACATAGGCAGCCGCGTGGAAAGAGCGGGGTGAGGGGCCTGGGCCCCCATCCTCAGCTCCTGCCAGCATCTGTGTCCATCGCCGCTCACTCACTGAGTACCTGGGGCCAAGATGCAAACAAGCAGCCTCACTGTTCAGTAATCCCAGCATCCCCTGGGGCTGAGCACCCCCACATGTATCCCAGCATCCCTTGAGGTGACCCCACACACACAGGCCTCCCAACATACCCTAGGATGACCTTTCTACAGCATTCACCTTGCCATACCCTGGGGTAGCACCACTCAAAAAAAAAAATCACACCCCTCAGATGAGCTCCTATGTCAAGTGTTCCAGCAACCAGTGGGGTGTCCTTCATCTGTAAAGGTTTGTCTTCCCTGAGGAGACTCGTGTGTGACAGACAGCTCAGCATCTCCTAAGGTGACCTTTTCTCATTCAGGTATCCCACCTGCCCAGGGCAGTCCTCACCTGTACAGGTTTCCCAGCAGCCCCTGGGGTAGGCCTAGGCCCCCAAACATCCACAAGGTAGCATCAGGTCCCTCCACCATGGTGTGCCCCAGGCGGTGCAGGAAGCGGCTAGCAGTGTCCTGGGGTGGGGGTGAGGAAAGGGTCAGGATAAGGTCATGACAAAGTGTCAGGCTGAGTACAGGGTCTGGGGGGGTGGTCCCAGGAGTAGAGGAAGGGGGAATGATCCAGGCTGTGTGGCACCTCCCAGGACAACAGGTGGCCACAACTCACAGCTGAGAGGCGGCTGTCCATGAGGGTCTCCCAGACCAGCTGCCCACCGTCCAGCTTCGTGGCACAGTCAGGGCCCCCAAAGCCCTCAGCACAGATGCACACACCCAAGCTCTGGCGGACAACAGAAGGAAGTTTGGGGGGAGCTCTGAGCACTAACCCTGTCCCACCTGGCTTGCCCTGTCCCACCTGTACCTGATTACAGGTCCCTGCTCCATTGTGGGCATTGCAGTTTTCAGGACACAGAGCCATGCGGCAATGTGGGCCAGCCCAGCCCTGGGGACAGCGGCAGAGTCCAGCACCTGTGGCCCCATCCTGGGGCACACATTCCTGGGGCACAGGGCAGCTCCCGGGGCCTCCTGACCCACAGCGAGCAGAACCCACCGAGGCATTGAAGCCCCAGGATGAGGAGCCGTTGGCCTCCCAATGCAGCACAAGCAGCCCTGTGGGGGAGAGGCCAGAAGCATGAAGCAAGGCCACAGCCTAGGCGCTCGCTGCTCCACCCCCATGTTTTGAGAAGACCTCGTGTAACGGGCAGGGCAGCTCGATCATCCATAATCGCTGCCCCAATGAGCCATTCTGCACACTGCACACCCTCTCACTCATCTAGCCCATCAATTTCCATCAGTTTGAAAACCTAACTCTCATTTGCTCACTGCTTGCCACCACCTCAGCTGTCTGACCTGGCCACTAGTGCCAGTACCCATTCCCCTACCCCCACCATCTGCCTTCCTGGCTCCCCTACACTCTGCCCTTCACAGCAGCCCACGAATCTGATCCTTCACTTACAAGCTTCAAACCTTCCACAGCTCCCTACTTTTCTTATGTAAAACCGAGTCTCCTAAAGAAGGGTGGAGGAGACAGGAATTAATGATGTGATATGTAAAAAACTGTCTCAATAAAATTATATACATTTTTTTAAAAAGAAAGGCCCTGAGGCCCTCTGACCTCATCACCTCCCACTCTCTGGTCCTCCCATTGCAGCACTACAGCCCATTTCCTGCTTCTTCAAGGCCTGGGCAGCTGCTATTTCTCCTACTTGGAGAAGTCACCAGCGCCCATACCGCCCCCTTCAGGCCTCAAGTGCAACTTCACCTCTGCCCTCCCCCACCCTAGACAGGTCAGGCACCTGCTCTCTTCCACTTCTTTTGTCCATCACTATCCTGAGCATAGTTTGTTCACTGCCCCCAGCCCCCTCCACACACACACAGACACACTGTGAATACGCAGGCAGCACCTCTGTCCCTTGTTCACTGCTGCACCTCCAGTGTCCAGCTCAGGCCTGGCTCACCACAGGTGCTAAGTAAACACTTGCTGAGTGAAATGAAGTAAGGGGGGGAGTTCCCTGGTGGTGTAGTGGCTTAAGGCTTTGGTGCTGGTGCTGTCAGCACTGCGGCCTGGGTTCGATTCCCAGCCAGGGAGCTACCCACATACCAAAAAGAAAAAAAAAAAAAAAAAAAAAAGAAGTAAGGGCCCCTCAGTTCTAGCTGCTCACTTTGAGGGGTCTGTGGTCCACCAGCTACAACTCTGCCCTCTCCCCCAGCCTCGGAGCTGCTCTGATTCACTGTATAAAAGAAAGCATTTCCAAACTTGGGCCCTCCAATTGCCATGGATAACAAATTATTTCTAGTGCATCTCTTAATCAGACTAAGCTGGGTTTCCCTGATGATGTTCTGAGACATGGCTGTGGGGGCTGTGCTCTGCACTGTAGGAACAGCATCTATGGCCCCACCCAGGAGATGCAGTAGCACCCCCAATCATGATAATCAGATCATCTCCAGACAGTGCCAAATACCTTGAGGACATAAACAGCACCCCCTTGAGAACCATGGCCTGAGGGGATGGGAAGGGGCCCTCACATCAGCCCCATTCTGTATACCCCACATGAGTCTGGCTTGGCCCTTCTCTCCAGAGGCATCCAACACAATCCTCTCTATTTGCTTCTCAGCTAAAGAAACTGAGGCCCAGATGTGGCAAGAGACTGCATCACCCAGCAAGTCAGTGGTGGAGTTGGGCTGGGGCAGCTGGGAGTTGAGCCAATCTCAGTTGACAAGGTGCAGGGACAAGGGATACACAGCCTAGTACAGAGGGCCCACCTCCCCCAGTCCTCATACCAGACAGGGCCTGCACAGTGAGGGGTCTGTCTCGCCGCTGGCCGCAGAAGGCAGCAATGAGGCTACGGTCCGATTGCACGACACCAGTGTCCAGGAAGCGTGGGAAGCCATCAAAGGCCAGAACATAGCTCAGCTAGAGGGGTACAGAGCTGAGGATTAGGGGATGATGAGGATGAGAAAGGGGGATGCTTGGGGTCTAGAAGGAGGAGTTTAAAAGAGGAGAGAGCAATCTGAGACAGGGAAACAGGCTGTTTGAACATCCTGAGCAGATTGTTAAACTGTAGCACCATTCCCCTCCTGTGTTGGCAGCAGTCATGGCTAATCAGTGAGGCACTCTCACCTGGAGCCTCTTTCTCACTCCATAGCTCCTTGTGGCCACTACCAATTGGCCAAAGTTGGCACACACGGTGTTTGCCATGACTGGACTGGGGCAAGGGAGTTTGAGGATCTAGGGAATGGAGACTTGGGAGTCCAGAAAATAGGAGGTAATCTGGTAAATGGGAAGTCTGTGGGTTTAGAAATGAAGGGCTAGGGGTCTAAGGGATAGAATTTGGGGTTTGAAGAATAAAATAATGGGGTCAGGGTCTGCCTGAAGAGTCAAATGGGACGAGGAAGACAAGGGTCTGAACCTAAGTGTCCTTGCAGCTCACCGTGCAGGGGGTGCTGCTGTCGGGGGAGAAGGTGAGGGTGAGTGGGGGACAGAGGGTCCCCGGGGCACAGGGCTGCAGCACTTCTGTGGCCGACACAACCCACACACAATAGGACAGGCCTGGCCCGGCTTTTGCTGCGGCACCACCTGGAGGCATCAGGCCCCCAAACCGGCGTGAGCCCAGTGCCACAGAGGACACGTTGGTGAGGAGGGCACGACCCCCACACTCCCGGAAGCAGGAGCCACCGGCCCTGAGGAAAAGGAAGAGAGCCAGTGTCAGACTAACCATGCCCTACTCCACCTTGCCCCTAACCCTTCCACCCAAGCTGGCTGGCCCCTGGCTCACCGGGGGTCCCCGTAGTAGCCAGGGGAGCAAAGCTGGCAGTGGGCACCCTCAGTGTGGTCCTGGCAGAAGCAGAGCCCGCTGAGGTTGTCACAGTGGCCACGGCGCGGGTCCCCGTGCCCGTTGCACTGGCAGGGCCGGCAGCCACCCGAGCCTGTGGCGTTGCCGAAGCTGCCGGGCCGGCACCGTTCGCAGTGCTCCCCCCATGTCCAGTCTGTGGAGGCCCCAGCAGGCAGGACAGAGTCAGAGGCAAGGGCAGGAAAGGGCCTGAACAACTGGCTCAGCTGATCCCTGACCCAACCTGGCTACTTCAAAGGAGGGTAAGCAGGGCCCAGATTGGGGGTACTAGCAAGTCCCAAAAGGGGGGACTGAGGCTCCACCAAAGAACTGGGTGACACTAAAGCCTGTCTAGGATCAGAAGTAGGCAATGGGACAGGAAGACCCAGAGCTGGGCGAAGAAGAAACTGGAGCCCCGAGGAGGTTCCCTGAGGCCAGTCCAGGGGAGTTCAGGAGAAAGGCAGCTCACCCTGGCACTCATCGCAGAAGCCAGGCCCCCGCTTGCGGCAGTGGCTGTGGAAGTTGCAGCCACAGTCTCGGGAGCAGCGGGGGGCAGGAGGTCCTGGGGCAGGTGTGGGTGGGGGCAGGTCCGATGTCCAGCCCAGGTCACACATGCAGGTGAAGTCAGGGGGCCCACTGCATACACCATGGCCGCAGTCCTCCAGGCACCTGAGGGACCGTGGCACCGGCAGGGAAAGAGCTGGGCAGGCCGAGTTCCTAAGGCAGCCCCACCACCCAACTCCACCCCGTCATCTCCATGGCAACACCAACACAAGTTATTGCCTGTTCTGCTGTCCTGGACTACATGGGTGGCCCCATCTCCAAGATCACATGTGGCAACTCCTGCCTCTATAGCAACTATAGATCACCACTGGTGATCTGTTCTCTCTGAAAAACCCCCTTTCAACTTGGTCCTCCTCCCTCTCCATGGCAATGCTAAAGACTATGGCCCAAAGGCTGTGGGTGACCTGTCTCCACAATAACTAGTGTTACATTGGGGACCCTGACTCTCTAATGAGGGCCTAGTCTGCAAGGAAAAAAAAAAGCCCAAGACTCACTGGGGGTGCTGTTTCCACAGTAGGGATCTCAGCATCATTATTACTTCCTCCAGCCATCTTCAAGTGCCCCAGCCCTGGGGCAATATTTCTATGGAAACACATGCCCCACTCACGTGCGGTTGCAGTACGTGATGCCATCGCCCTGGTAACCCCGCTGGCAGTGACACTCATAGCTGAGGGGCGTGTTCAGGCAGGTTGCCCGCATGTGGCACCGAGCCAGGCCCAGGCGACACTCATCCACATCTGGACAGCGGGCATATGCCCAGCGGGCAGGGAGGGCCACAGACAGCCCCAGGCCCTCCCCTACCCACAAGGAGCAGTTACCCCCACCCAGGGGCCCTGAGAAGTCCCCCTGCAGGCACCTGGCAGGTAGGACATTGAAAAAGGGGTTGAGGGGGGATGATAAAGAAACAAGAGACAAGGAACAGGGAAACAGTGACAGAGAGAGAAGGCCAATCCGAGAGAACAAAACAGAAATATAAAGACGGAGAGAGAGAGAGAGAGAGAGGGAAAAAAAAGGAGAAACAGAAGAGAGAAACCAAGAGAAGTGAGACAAAAAAGGTTTTAACAGATAAACAGAGAAGAGAGACAGAGACAGGATACAGTGAAAGGGAGAAAGAAACAGAAATAGAAAGCCAAGAAGTAAGAACCAGAAGGAAAGGTGAGAGAAAACAAGTCACAGAGACAGGGAAAAGCGGAGAGAGGAAGATGGAGAGAAAGGGGGAAAGGGAGAAAAAGATGATGGTAAGGAAAAAGGCATGGGGCAGAGAAACAGAGCAGCCGTTAGAACTGGGGCCGGGGAGAGCTGCCCACCCCATCCGGCCCGCCCACCTGCCCCAGGGCCCAGGCCTCACCGTCCCAGTGTGGGGTTGTCCTCATTGCCGCACCAGCCACACTCGTGGCTCTGCAGACACTCATGGCAAGTCAGGAAGCCACCACAACTCCGGCACCGCGGCTCTGAGTGCACACTGCAGGGTGACAGGTAGGGGGTATCAGAGCCCAGCCCCCTCCGCTGGTCTCTCTCTACCCTGCCCTCCACAAGCAAGGCCACCTGATCATACCTGTCATCCCAGCCTCGACAGCCTCCGTGCGGGTACCGGGCAAGGTAGGCGGCAAACAGGAAGCAGGTGTGGGTAGACTGGCACCAGGCACACTGGCTCGAGTTGGCCAGGCAGTCGTCACAGGTCAGGCGTCTGGGGGCAAGGAATGCAGAGAGGCTCACGTCATGGCTAGCCCATACACATCCCCAGACACCCCCTCCCTGGGTCCACTGGGGCTCACTGGCTACAGAGTGGGGGACACTCCTCTGGGCTCTTCAGGGCACCCCGACCCCGGCCCCGCCGGCTGCACGCCGCGTCCCCTTTGCGATTGGTGCTCTGATGCCACTCACAGAAGGGGTCCTGAGAGGTTAAAGGAGTAAGAGCTCAGCTTAGCCATCTCCCTTGGGCTCGCAGCACCCTGTCTACCTCACCTGCCCACCCTCCACAGACCACCCCTCCAAGCCCCCATCCCTTCTCAACTGCTGGCCTCTCCAGACTTTCCCCTTCAGCCAGTGACATCCATGGCTTCTGCCTGCCCAGCACGCACTCGCTTTTTGGGCACTGCACCCCTTTGTGTGGCTGAGGCAGAAGTTATTCAATCCTTGGGATCCAGAGGGGCTAAATACACACACCCCCACCAGCCTCATCAACCAGTCCCAGGGTTGGGCAGCACAAAACCCAACTACAGCCAGTGAAGTACATTTCTGGGATGTCTGTTGACCTGAGGGGTGAGTGGGATGGGGACTGAAGGGCGTCCTCCACTTAGCTGAGTGGGGAATGAAAAGTTCAGAGCCCTGTGGCTCCCCTGCCACTCCCAAGGAATGGCCCGCCAGGGAAAACAAGGATGCAGCACAGTGAGAGGCGGGTGCCTGACTGCGTGGTCTTAACTGCTGGAGGTCGTAGGCCTGAAAACCTACTGTGGACCCTGCAGCTTGAGCCAATAAATGCCCCCCTAGTGAACAGTATAACAGGGCAAGTCCTGGCTGCCAGGAGCCCACTCTCCAGTCCCTCTTCTCTGTTCCCCACCTGGCTCTTGCCTGCAAATCAAAGACAATGTCTCTCACCAACACCCAGGAGATCCCTCAGCTACCTATCTCAACCCCTTTCCTAGTTGCCTGCTTCAGCTGCTGTCTTGAGACTGCCCCTCTGTGGCCCATCAAGCACCTGGGTGCAGGCATGGCAGTCGCGATGCTCCTCACAGAGCGGGCAGAGAGCAGGCACCAGTACCAGCAGGGAGCTGCCGGCTCCGGCGTCCCTACAGTGGGTCCCACTCTGACGCAGGTGGCATGTGGCGCTGGTCAGGCACCAGCCGCAGCCCTGGTCTGCCAGGCAGCCCAGGCAGGAGGAGTAGGAGGTGCAGGCCGTTGAGCGGTAGGGTTCCAGGAAGAAGAAGGAGATCTCCTGAGGGAGAGGGCATAGGCAATCAGGGGTCTATGCTCTGAGCAGAAGGTCTGGAATCAAGGTCTGGAGTATGGGTCAGGATTTGGAGCTAAAGAATTAAGTGTTTAGAGACAAGGTTGAGAACTCAAGCATGGAAAAAATCAGGATTTAGGACATCAGCAAACAAAAGAGAGTTGGGGTTTGAGACAATCTAGAGCAAGTGTGTCCAACCTGCAACCCGTGGCCCAGGATGACTTTGAATGCACCCTAATGTAAATTTATAAACTTTCTTAGGAGTTCCCTGTTGGTGTAGTGGCTAAGGCTTCGGTGCTGTCAACGCTGTGGCCTGGGTTCGATTCCCAGCCAGGGAACTACCCACATAAAAAAACAAAACAAACAAACAAACAAAAACACACACAAAAACAAAAAAGAAATTTATAAACTTTCTTAAAACATGATGAAAATTAAGCACCACTTTTTTTTTTTTAGCTCATCAGCTATCATTAGTGTTAGTGTATTTTATGTGTGGCCCAAGACAATACTTCCAATATGGCCCAAGGAAGACAAAAGGTTGGATACCTTGATCCAGAGACTAGGGGTCAAAGTACAGAGGGCAGAAGTTGAGCAGCGGGGTCAGGGCAGGAGGAGGTAGAGATGTGGGCAGGGGTAGTAATATGGGATCATGTAAGAGTCTGGGGGTCAGAGAGTGGGGTCTGGAGGATGCAAGATAAGGCCAGAATTCAGAGGCCAAGGTTTGTAGCCCGGGGTTCAGAAAGCCCAGGTTATCTCAGGCTGGCTGCCTTGGTACTCACGCTGCCACCTGGCACCCCAGTACGGTCCCACAGCAGGGTGAGCTCGCTGTGCCCTGGGCCCGCCGAGCCATTGAGCTGGCCCCGGATCTCTACCGCGTATTTGTGGTCCCGGCCAGGTAGCGGGAAGAGACGAGCAGACCCTGGGCGCTGCAGCTGCCTCGTCTCCTTTTCTTGTTGAGCCACCCAGCGTCCCACCTCCTCCTACAGTAGGGGTAAGTACAGGCAGAGGCCTCAGAAATTTCCATATTTCCCCAACCCCTGAAACCTCCAAAATCTTCTAACCCACCTAGCAGCCTGGGAAAAGGAAGGGCACCTCAGGGTTCCTTAGACCCCAACAACCTCCAAGTGCTCCCAATCCACCAGTGATCCTCCTCCTCCTCAGGAGAATTTGACTTAATAACACAGACCTTCCCCATTTTCTTCAAAATTCCCCCCAAATTGTGTCCACAAATGAAAACCACAGGGCTCTCCCCCCCAGGAAGGATCTATCTCTTGCTTCTGATTTCTCCCGAGTCCTCTCTGCACCACATATCCCAGTGCCATTATCAACCACAAACAGTCCCGAGTGTCCCAGGCACCCTCACCATGTTCTCTGTGTCAGGGCCACGGGCCATCCTGGCCAGGACGTGCAGGCGCTGGGCCCGGGCCCACACGGCCACATCCTCAGCCCCTGGCCCACCGGGTCCTCCTGGCAGCAGTGGGTGAATGAAGCCACGGTAGACCAGGGACACGTCAGTCTCGGGACTGGGCGTCAGAGTGATGGTCGTGCTGCGGACAATCAGAACCTGTGCCAGCCAGAGAAGGGGGTGTTCATGAGTGCAGCTCTGAATGGCCCACCATCCCCTCACTTCTTTTCTTCTTCTTCTTCTTTTTTTTTTTGTATGTGTGTAGTTCCTTGGCCTGGAATCGAACCCAGGCCGCAGCGCTGACAGTGCCAGCAACGAAGCCTTAAGCCACTACACCACCAGGGAACTCCCCATCCCGTCACTTCTCAGGCCACATCAAAGCCAGAAAAGATCGGGCAACCTAACCTCCTTCCCCTTTTGATGGAATGAGGGACTGAGGCCAGGGGCAGGGGGTGCTGCTTGCCCAGGATCACTCTGCAAGAAGAGCCAGGATACCAACTCAGACAATGGACCCCAAGGTCCCAGACTGCTCCTTTCAACCTCTCATTAAATGTCAGGGTCCTCTTTCCCAATGTCTCACATTTCCACCTAAGTCCTAAGGAGTCCAATTTTTTTTTTTAAATCCCTTAACTACAAGGTTTGCAGAACTTCCAGGTTAGTAAGTACATTCCATGTGCCAGGAGGGTATGACACCCCAACTCCCTGGGCACAGAAGGTCCTGTGTTCAGGGCCCTCCTGGACCTCACCTTATATGTCACGTCCTGTTATATAATTAACCAGTACATCAACTGTTCTTGTTTTTCCTTTTAAAGAGCCCAAATCAAACATTCAAAGTGATGGACAGATGTATATTGCTAGCAGGTGATTTTGTAACTACAAATGAGTGGAACAACCCAGGTGTTCATCATTGGAAACTGTTTAAATAAACTATAGTACTATAGTATTTGAAAATAAATGGAATATTATGCAGCTGTAAAAATGAGGGTGTTTCTTAAGTTCTCTTATGGGAAGGTTGCTGGAATGTAAGTGGTAGTATAGTGTGCACAGTATAGCACTTTTTGTGCAAGAAAGAAAAATAATTAAAAGTCATATTCACTTGTATTGGAATAGGTAGACTCTGCAAGGATATTAAAAAAAAAAAAAATCCAAATGATCTTCTGGGGATAGTTAGGGTAGTCTTGAGTTGGGGCGGCGGGGTATAGGGTCCCACTTCCCACACTGAGGGGCAGGGGAGTAGGATAGATGGGAGAAACCTTTCACTCAACAACTTTTTACATCATTTTGATTTTCAATCCATGGGACTATATTTTAAAATCAATAAAGAGCTGCTACAAAAAAAGTTTGGTAGTTATTCGGTAAGTTAAACATACAATTACCACACAACCTAGCAATTTCATTCTTACGATGTATACCCAGAATCGTTGAAAATAAGTGTTTAAACAAAAACGTATACATGAAGGCTCACAGCGGCACTATTCACAACAGCAAGAAGCGGAAACAACCCACATGTTCTTCAGCTGATGAACGGCTGCAGCAGAACCATACCATGGAAGATGATTTACCCCTAAAAAGAAGTGAAGTTCTGATGCATGTGACCACATGAACGAGCCTTGAAAACATGTTAGGTGAAAGAAGCTAGTCACAAAAGGCTAAAGAGCTGGATTTTCCAGCTCTGGACATGTCCTATAAGGAAGACACTTTCCAGAGCTGGAAAATCCAGAGACAGAAAAAGGCTAGTGGTTGCCAGGGGCTGGGGAAGAGGGGAAAGGAGAGTGATTACTTAATGGATGAGGGTTTCCTTTGGGGATGATGAAAATGTTCTGGAACTAGATAGTGGTGATAGTTGCACAATATCGTGAATGTGCTAAATGTCACCAATGGTAAATTTTAATGTTATGTGCCTTTCATCACAATTTTTAAAAATGTTTTTAAACCAATAAGGAAAATCAGACCCTTGAATGTAAAGACAGGGTAAACACAAGAGTGATCTAGATCCATTTGGAAACTAAAACCCTAGGACCAGCCCTTCAACACTGCACGCTGGGCCCTATCCCCGGCTCCCCACCTTATCGGGTTGGGAGGCGTTGGGTGGCTGCTGGAAGGTGAGCAGATGCAGGCCAGGAAGGAAGCTCTGGGTGACGCAGGCCTCCAGGGATGTGACAAAGACAGGTGCAGGCCCCCACCAGCCCACAGTGCCCGAGATCTGCTCCCCTCGGCAGCGGGCCTGCTCTGTGAAGACAGAAAGGTTGTGGGGGCGGGGGGTGTCAGTGTGGGGTGTAGCGCTGCCCCCTCCCACACTGTCACTGGTCACTCACCAGGCCGAGGGAGGCAGCTCTCATTGTGCACACACCAGCCCAGGGTGCCAGGTCCCCGGGGAGGAGCTGCAGGGCTGCTGAAGGCCAGGCAGGCCTGGCAGTCACTCAGGAGGCGGCCCAGGCCTAGGCAGCTGGCAGCTGGACACTGTAGGGAAGGTAGGGGACAGGGGTCATTATCCATGAGGGCTTAAGGGATCTGGGAAAGGCTGTGGATTCAGGAGTTTCAAGGTAGAAGGGGTCAGGATTTTCAAGAAGGGAATTGAAAGTTGGGTTAGAATGTGAAAGATCAAGACAGAGGTTAGGGATCTAGGGACAGATAAGCTCAAAAGGATCAGTGAGAGGGTTAAAGTTCAGGGGTTCTGCAATCAGGAATCAGGAATGCTGATCTTAGGCTTGAAAACAAGTCTCCCCAGTGGTAAAGCGGGGCAGTCCTTCTTCACTTGCTTTCAGCAGAGGGAGACACTGAGGGCTGGTCTCTGTGCTAGGGGACAGAGTGCCAGGACAGTCACTCACAGCCCCAGAAGGGGTCCCAGGAGGCAGTGCAGCTTGGCAGGCCCCCTGACACCAACTGCACTCAGGATCTCGGGAGCAGACGCTGTGGTCTGTGTACATGGAGCAATAGTCCAAGTGGTACTGTAGAGAGACAGGGTACAGGAGGGGGTTCCTCAGACAGGGGCCTGCTCCCATGTCCCCACCCACTTTGATCATCCCAGGGAACCCTAACTGCTCAGCACTCTGACGACCTCCATTCAATCCTGTCTCAGTCCCAGGGACCACTGCCCCCCTGCCCTCAGCCCCAGGGACCTCCACTCCTCTGTCCTTGAACCTCAGGACTGACCTCCCTATTCTTATGGCTCTAGGGATCCCCCACTCCTTCCCAGGGACCCATAACTTTCTCCCTCATCTGTGGGAACCATACTATCTCCTCCCAGCCACCCTCTCCCTATCACCCCAGTGCTCACGTCCGGGGCAGGTGCTTGGAACACGAAGGGGGGAACCTTGTAGGCCATCAAGTCCCCACGAGGCCGGCCACTGTACCCACCAGCAACCAACAGGACACTGCCACCAAGCACAGCTGCCACATGTGAATACCGGCCACTGGGAGGTGCAGCTCGGCCTAAGAGAATACAAACCCCAAGGACGTAAGACCCCCAAGCCCCCTCCCATCTTCATGGCTCCCCTGCCCAGAGGACTAACCCTGACTCTCCTATGTCTCAGCCCCATGTCCTAGTTCCTGCTTCAACTCACCTGCTCACACATAACCTCCCAGCCTGCCTGCCCCTGTACCAGCTCTAGTCCTTTCTCCCCATGGTGCTCCCATACCCCTGCCCAAGTCAGCTTTTGGACAGAGCATGATTTTTGGGGCTGGACAAACTTGGGTTCAAATCCTGGATCTAACATTTACTTGGGTTCAAATCATGGATCAACTGCTGACTAGCTATGTGGCCTTGGACAAGAAACCCGACTTCTCTGAGCCTGGGTTTCCTCTTCTATAAATGGAACCATCATCCCACCCTCAGAAGCTGTGAAACAGGCTGCCCGGCTCTCACCTGTTTTTGCTTGCCCAGCACCAGCCTCCCTTCTGGTGACAGCCTCTGGTTTTCCTCTGGAAAACCACCCTCTCTCACTCCCAGTCCACAATCTCAAGTTGAGTCATCTCTGCTTCTAGCAGAAGTGAGGCTTTAGCCCAGACGTAACAGTATCAGTATCAGTGACTATGTGAGGAATGGGACTCAATCCCTACAATTCTTACGGGGGAAAGGCACTCTCTCCCCTCTGGGCATTTTAAAGGAGTAGAATATAATCCCAGAGCTGCTGGTGACCATTTACAAAAGGCATGGCTGCTAGAGAATGAAGTAAACCCAGCCAAAAACTGAAGAGGGAAATGGCTAATGCCACCATGTGAGCACCTGGGTCCAACCTGAAGCCAGGAATTTTTACTCAGGTGAGCCAAGAAATTCTCCTTTTTGCTTAACTTGGTCACTTATAATCAAGAGTCCAACTGATAGGCCAGCGATTGGTGATTTCTCTGCCCTCTTAATGACCTGTGCTCTCTAAGCACATGGGATTTGGCCCAGAGAATCACAAACTACAGAGAAGGAAGAGGCCTGCAGAAACCTCACACTCTGCCTGCCCAGTGAAGGGGCCTAAAAGAGGGACAGGACAAGACAGCAGCCCTTGCATACCAGGCCCAAGTTTTATTCCTGATGGTCACATCAAGTTCCTTGAGGACCCTTCCTCCTGTCCACCCCTTAAGTGTTAATGTTCTTTCCTTATGCCTGTCTTCTGTCCTCACTCTTCTGTTCAGTGGGGTGAGGAGAAGATAGGCCTCTGGGAATTCCACAGTCCCCTGAAATGACATACCCACTAAATGCATACAAATGTCTTTCTGAGGAGAGGGCCTGTGGCTTCTTCCAATTCTCAAAGCAGTCTCTGATCTAATAGGTTTGAAAGGTTCTTCCCACCACCTTCTACGTGAGCCCTCTGGCCCTGCCATAGGATTCTGGCCACTGTTAGAAAGCCAATGTGCTGAGCCCTTCACTAGGCTGTCTTCATTCTTCATGCAGCATCTCAATTTATTCTCCTAACAGCCCAGTGGCTAAAGTGTTATTATAATCCCCATTTACAGATGGGGAAGTTGAGGCAAAGAGAGAATAAATGATGGTTTTTGTACAGATAGTTATTTGGGGCCAGTCATCCTGGTTCTGCCACCTGCCCACTTGATAAAGTGTGACCTTGAAAAAGTCGCTTCTTCATGGGAAGTTCTCTGGAGCAACTGGAAACTGGCAAAACCTGGACTGGAACCTGGATGTGATGCTGCTGTAACTGCCTCCCATCTCCATGGCAACAATGCTCTAGTCCTGTTGGCAGTGCAGGCTTGTCTCCTGAGCCAGCTCCAACAGGATATCTGGCTCACCCTGACAAGGACCACGGTGGATGTTGCCCAAAGCCCAGATTCACTGTGGAGGGGAGTAGACCCTCAGGAGTCCCTCAAGGAAACAAAAGGGCCACTCACCCTCAGGGGTTCCTGGGGGGGCAAGCTCGGCCCCCGACACCCATTGATGACAGCCAAGGTGGTAGAAGAAGATGCCATCTTCATAGCACTTTTCCTCCTGGTAATGGGTGTGCACGTTGCCCCCTGGGAAAGGAGGAAAGGGGCATAGTTGGCAAGCCTGGGGGCGGGGGGGGGGGGATGCTCTGCAGGGAGCTTCAGCTCAGGGTTGGCCAGGGCCCCTGGCAGGCAGGCATGATCAGGGAGCCTCCTCACCATAGACCACCATGTAGTTGCCCAGGACACTGGCCGTGTGGAAGGCTCGCTCCCGTGGACCCTGAAGCCCATCTCGGCCCTTCAGGGTTGTCCACACACGCAGATCCACATGGAAGAGCTCAGTGGAGTTCACCCGCACAGAGAATCTACAAGGGTGAGGCAGAGGAGGGGCTCAGGGCAGGAGGGGCCCCTCTCCCTCCTCTGCACTATTAAGAATTGAGTGATTATCTAGGGTTGAGACCTGCTGTGACTGGGTTTATATCCCCTCAGAACTAGAAGCTCCCATGGGCAGGACCCAGATTGGACTCATGTCTGGGTTCTCCACATAATCTAGCCAGGGCTAGACACCAAGCAGAGGATAGTGTAATGGACAGATGGTGGGAATGTATGGAGAAGCAAGCAACCAAGAGATTGAATGAAAGATTAGAGAATGAGTGAGTATAAGGGAGGGAGGGAGGGAAAGAAGGAAGGAAGGAAGGAAGGAAGGAAGGAAGGAGTGAATGAATGACTATAAGAGTGTATCAACAGGCAAAGGCCACAAAAGACTAAAGGCCAAGGTATTGGGCCAAGCTTGGCCCTGCAGGATAGGGGTGTGGGGCAGGTTGCTCACCGGGCAGTGGAGGGCCGGTGTCCACCGTGAACCAGCAGGGCACGAGATGGAGAGTAGAACACCATGGAGTGGCCAGTGGCAGCAGGGGGTCGCCCACCTGCTGGAATCACTGGCTCCCAATAGCCCCCACTGGTGCCATCAAGGCAGAAACGGAAGAGGCCAGAGGAGAAGAGATCATGCTGGGTGCGGCCACCAGACACATAGAGCCAGATGTCATCCACTAGGGCAGCTGCATGACCTGCCAGACCTGGCGGCCCCAAGGAACTGGAAGCAGGTGGTGCCAAGAGCTCCCAGCGGCCCCCGCCCAGGGGGCTAAAGGTCCACACATCGTTAGTGAGGGATCCATCGGCCAGCTCACCACCCATCACCACCAGGGAGCCGGCCCAGGCCACAGCCACGTGGGAATGACGGGCAGCCTGTGGAAAAGAGACCAGGAGACAGAGATGGAGAGGGAAACAGATGGTAACACAGAGAATGACAGAGAGCCAGACAGACAAAGAGATGTAGACAGAAAAAGAGACATGGAGAGAAAGACAGAAGGTGAGATAGAGACAGAGATATGCAAAGAGAGAAGAGAGACAGACTCAGACAAACAGATACATGCAAATAAAAATCAGAGAAGAGACAGAGAAACACAATTAAGAGAGGACAGAGTCAGGGATACAGATATGACACAGAAAAGAAAAAAGAAAAAAAAAAAGAGAGAAGGAGACATAAAAACCAAGAGTCCAAGACAAAAATGGAGAAATGGACCAAAAGAGAGACAGGAGCCACACAGAAAGATGCAGAAAGGAACATAAAGGAAGACAAAACAAAATATGATAGAAAGCAGAAACGATCGCTTCTTGGCCTTTTGGCTAAGATCAAGTGAAAGCAGAAACGGAAGTTTCTGGTGGGTGTTCCCGCATCAAGCTGGGGGGATTATGGGGTGACAAGGTGGCTCTGGGGGACCCTGGCAGGACAGAGTGGGATCCATACCGGGGCAGGACTCAGGTCCCAGCGCTCCCAGGTGTTGGCAGAGAAGTTGTACAGCACAAGGTCACCAAGGGCACCGTTGAGGTCATGGCCTGTGGAAGGTAGATGACCTCAAGCCCTGGCCACAGGCTGCCAGGCGTCCAGTCCCCAGATCCACACCCCATCTGTTTACCTCCAAAAACAGCCAGCAGCCCTGGCGGGGACAGGAAGGCACCAGCTGCTCCCACACGGGCAGAGAAGGAGGGGTCCCCAGCACTCACATTGTGCCACCAGCCAGCCCCCTGGTTCTCCCACAGGTGCAGGTCACAAGCATGTCCCAGGAAGCCAGGCTCACAGCGGCATGGTCCCAGGGGCTGGGGCACAGGGGATACAAAGGCAGAGATAGAGAGAAAGAGAGGCAAAGAGAAAAGACAGAGACAGGAAGAAAACAGGCCAACAGACACAGGAAGAAAGGGACACAGAGACACAACCAGAGGAGACAGAGATGTGGAGAAAAGAAGACAGACCAAGAGAAAACAAGAACAACCCAAGGAGAGAAAATGAGCACAGACAGAAGACAGGTTGGTGAAGAAAAACAGTGATGAGGTCAATGTCAGCCTGAACTGAAAGAGCTCAGATCTGGGGAGGTCAAGGCAGGAAGGGCTCAAGGCGTGATCCAGTCCCAAAGATGGATATGCATGACTTAGGGCCAAGGTCAGTGGTTTAAAGTTAAAGTCAGAGCTGGGCACCCAAGACCAGACACAGTGGCTGGGTGAGAGGATGGTGTCAGGCCTAGCAAAAGGAAAGAGGGTGGTTTTTCAGATGAAAGGTGATTGTAGATGAGGACAGGAGTGAGTTCAGGCAGAGGAGGGGCCCCAGGTGAAGGTGGGATGGGGTTGGAGTAATAAGTGAGGCGGAATCTGGAATGAGAAGACAGTACTGTGGGTGAGAGCAGGGTCCCTCAGGGTCATGTCAAAGGACAGGATGGTGGAGGGAGCTTCAGGCAGAGGCAGATCCAGGAGATGGGAGCAGCAGGTATAGTCACAGACGAGAACCCCAGGGGGACACAGTTGGGGACGGGCTCACCGAGGCACAGGTGCCATGGCTACCACAGTAGGCTGAGCACTCCTGCAGGCTGCAGTCAGGGCCCCCCCAGCCTGGCTCACAGGCACACACCCCTGGAGGCTGGCACTGTCCATGGCTGCGGCAGCCCCCTGGGCACTGGGAGAAGCGGAAGGAGGCGTTGAAACCCAGCAAGTTGTAGTTGGCATCACTGAAGAGGTGCAGCAGCATCTGTCGGCATAGGTGAACAAGGCTCCAGGACTGGACTGGGAGGTGGTCCACTCCAGCCCCACCCCCACCCCGGGGAGTTCCCACCTCCTTTCATTGTCTCTCTCCACCTTTCTTGACCCTGTGTCCTTGTGTCTTTGCCAAGTTCCTCCTGCTATTTCTCTGTCCTCCCTGTATATATCTACCTCTTCACCCCACACTGCACGGAGATCCTCCAGCCACAGCCACAGCCCCACCAACCTTGCCTGAGGAAGCCTCAATGGGTGGTGGCCGGGTACTCCCACTCAGACTAGCAAGCAGGGGTGCACGGGGGGAGTCACCATCATACACGAACAGGTAGTCATACGTGCACTCTGTGTCCAAGAAAAGGAAGTCCAGCAGGATCCGGTGCTGAGGGCTCGGCGCTGAACCGTGAGAAAAGAAAGGCAGGGCTCAGATGTGGACTCTCTCCCCATGCCGCCACGCAGGCTACCCAAGAATACAAGCCCTGAGGTCCCAAAGATGAGTCAGACCAGGGGCTCCTGGTCTCATAGACTAAGGAGGTCAGAGCTGTGACTGCAAGAGGGACAGGGGCTCACAGTACGAATTTCAGTATCAGTGCTGGAAAGGACTCCTGAGATCAGGCTGAACACCCTGCACACTGCTCAGAAGGGAAAAACTGAGCTGAAAGATCCACTGATCACACAGAGCTGCTGCCATCTACTTTTGAGCCTCAGACTCGCCCAGGCCTGGGGTTCAGGGCCCAGGGCCGAGCAGAGAGGCATACTCCCAGATGGAAAGGGGTTTCTGTGAGGGTCCTGTTCCAGGACAAAGAGAGCTCCAAAGAAAGAGGCCCATTTTTTTCTTCCTGAACAAAAGCTGAAACTTGGAGCACCACAGCTCCTCTCTGCCCCACCCAGGTTCTCATCTGTTTACTATGGTAGCCAAGGGCACAGACTCTGGAGCCAGACTGCCTAGGCTCAAATTTTGGCTCTGCAACTTACTAGCTACTAGCTGTGTGATCTTGACAAGTCATCTAATCTCTCTGGATCAGTTTCTTCATCTGTAAAATGGGGATATAATGGTACTGTGGTGGATTCACACTTCTTGGCTGCCCCGCCCATCAAGAGGTAAGGGCCAATACCCTGCCCCTTGTATCTGGGAAGAGCCTCAGAGACTAGTTTGACCAATACAAAGCAGAAGTGGCATTCTGGGACTCCTGAGGCTAGATCAAAGGAAGCCTGGTGGCTTTTACCTGGGCCTCATAAAATGCTCCTTCTCAGAACACAGCTGTCATGCTATGAAAAGCCAAAGCCACATGGAGGGGTGACATGTAGGCATCCAAGCCGACAGCCCCAGCTGAACTTCCAGCTGACAACCAGCATCAACTGCCAGCCTTGAGAGGGAGCCCTTCTTGGGCACCTGGCCCAAGTAAGTGTTCAGATGATTGCAGCCTCAGCTGATACCTGACTGCGCCTGCGTGAAAGGCAATCATGCACAAAAAGTGCTTAATAGGACCTAGCACTTCCTAAGTGCCACTTCTCCCAGCACTGCCAGTATTCTTGCTCTTGGCCAGACTAGTGGTTCTGGTTCCAGAAGGTTCTCTCATCACATATCTCCCATGAGGGGCTCAGGGAAGTATTCTGGGCTAGGGGAACTAGGAGACCAAGGTTCCAGCTCTGCTCCTGACCTGCTGGAGGACCCTGGGCCAGCCCCTTCCCCTGTGCTCCTCAGTAGACTCATCTGTATACTCATCTACAACTCACTAGCTGTGTGATCTTGGACCAATGCCATGGGCTCTCTGAGCCTCAATTTCCTTGATATAAAATAGGAATAATTCTCCCGACATAGCAAGACTGGTGTGAAGATTCGAGATGGTGACTCTAAAGTGCCAACCCAGGCCTTATCCTCTCTCACCAGGACCACTGATCCAGCCTCCTTCCCTAGCTATCCATCTTGCCCTGCTATAGGTCCTTGGGAGATGTTCCCAACTTGACATTTGGCTCTAGCTCTCCCCTGCTCAAAAGCCCTCCATGGCTCCCACGATCCCCAGGAGAAAATCCAGCTCCTTAACCTGGCATTTGAAGTCTTACCTTGTCTCACATCACCCCACTGCTTGCAGGTGTATCAGAAGCTGGGCCTTTGCACATGCTCCTCACTCTGTCTGCAGTACATTTTCTCTTCCCACCAGCAAACTTCTCCATCTCCTCTAGGAAGCCTTCCCTGACACCCCTGGCTGAGTTAAGCGCCCCTCTTAGAGGCTGTCACTTTCCATTATAATCTTCATTCTTCTGGGACAGGGCCATCTGTGTCCAGGTCTATCTTCCCTGCAGCCTCGGAGGCCCACAGGGCAGGGCCTGGGCCTAACTTATCTTGAGGTTCCTCCCTAACATTGCCCACCATAGGGCCTGCTGCTGGGTAAGGGCTCAGGAAATGCTGATGCAGAGATGAGGAAATGCACAAAAGACAGAATACTGAAGTTGTCAGCTCACCCTCAGGCTCTAACCGGAGCCCGGGAGAACATCATAACAGACCCCAAGCCACGGTCTGCAGAATGTAGAAGAAACATTCAGCCAGACGAGACAACCAGACCTCCCAGAGTTTTATAAAGCTCAAAGTGTTTTCTCAAGTGCTTGCTGGAGGCCAGCTCACCATCTGCCTTCCCCAAGTTCTTCACTAAGTTCAAGGTCTCCTATTTCCACCCAACATGGGCCCAACCCCCACGCTATACTGAACAGAGATCCAACTCCCAAATCCCCTGCTTTTTAAAAGCAGACACCTCTTATTCATGAAGATGTTATGAGGGCTGGATAAGTCAAATGTGAACGTGGTACAAAAGTAAGTGGGTCAGTGGCTTATTTCTAAATAGATAGGGGAACATGTTGGTTCTTACAGATGATAGGCATTGGGAAGGATGGGAGATCAAGGGAGGTCTGAAAGTCTCCCAAGCTCCTCCCTCCTCAACATCTAGCTAGTTAGTCACCAAATCTCATCAGTGAAATGTAACCAACGTCTCTTAGTGCTCTCTACACCTCTCTACCTTCTTAGTTCCTGCCCTAGTCCGAACTCATCCTCTCCTGCAAGACTAGCACACCAGATCCCAAGTCTGCCCCCCAACCAACCTGAGAGTGAAGCCCCACTCCTGCTCAAAATCCTTCTGTGGATCGCCTTCAATCCCAAGAGAAAAGCCAAGCTGCTCAGCATGACATTCAGAGCCCTTCTTCCCCTGCACCTGGCACCCTCCTCACCTCCCAGCCAATAGTCCAGCCAGACCAGACAAGCCTAGAATTGGCTCTTGAAACACACCAGCCTTTCTCTCTTTTTTTTTTCCAGCCTCTTTTGTCTTCATAGAGGCTGCTCCCTTTTCTCACCCAGTAAACTCCGATGCATGCTTCAGAGAGCTACTCCAGTGCCTCCTTTTCTGTGACTCCCAGCAGAGTCTTCTCACTCCTCTAGCCCCATCTACCCAGCCCTGTACCTCCCTCTGTCACAGCCCTGGGCTGTGACAAGACCAGAGGATGATTTATACCCGCAACACATACACAAACTTCCTATTCTGCTCATACTACCCTGCCTCCCCCCAACCAGACAGGAATGGCTCCCAAGCTGGAGACAGACACACATTCCCAAGAAATGTGCTTCATGAAATGCAGGCCTTTCCCAAACACAACACCCCACACAACAGCCATAGGTAAATAATACAAAAAACATAAATCAGATCATGCCCTTTCCCTGTTCAAAACACTTCCATGGCTCTCCACTGTCCTTAGATAGGATAAAGACCAAGCTGTGCAGCCTGCAAAGGAAGGCCCTTTCACACCTCTGGCGTCTGCCCAGGATCTCCTCTAGGGCACCCCCACCTCTCCTTGGAAGCTGGCTCTTACATCCACTGCCAAGAGAGGCCTTCCTGAACTTCTTTGGCCTTCTTTCCCACCACCCTACTTCCCTAAGGACACAGCTCAAAATCACAAGGTCCTATACCCTCTGCTTCCCACCAATGCTCCAAGCTCTGCCTCATGGTTTGTCTTCTTGTATTCTGTATTCTAGCATACTGCATTTCTAGATCCTCAAAAGCACCATATCCTCCCGTGTCCAGGCCTTTGCAAGGGCTGCTCTCCTTGGCTGCAATGACCCTTTGCTTCCTCCTACACATGCCTCTGGTCTCAGCTATCACCCAGGCTAAGTCAGACATCTTTTCCGGGCTTCCTACTCCCTGGGGGTAGGTTTGTTTTCCCCACTGGACTGGGAGTCCATGAGGACAGGGCTGGGGCCTTTGCACAGGTTGTTCCCTTGCCCTGAAACCCCCTTCCTAGCTGATTCCTACTGGTCCTTTAGGTTTCAGCCCAGACATATCCTCCTCCAGGAAGACCTCTCTCCCACCCCCAGGTCAGGTACCTCCTCTGGGCTCCCCCATGCCTTGGGAGGTTCTTCCATCACAGTCCCAACCACCCTAGGCTATCACTGTTTATTAATGTGTTTTTGTCCCCTGCTGGTTTCCAAGCCCGAAGTCATCATGGATTGCTAGGACTGCCTTGGTCTCTACCCAGTGGCAAATACAGTATCTGGCACATGGATGACTGAAAAAAAAATGCTTTTATTTAAGAACTTTAAGAATAACAACAGTAACAATCCTAATACCATGTACTGAGCATTAACTATTTGCCAGGCACATTAAATACCTGTTCTCAACAACCCTATGCGCTGGGTACTATTATCCCCACTTGGGGAAGGGGAAGCTGAACCTCACAGAAAGGAAGAAGCCTGCCCAAATTCACAAAGCTAGCAAGAGGTGAAACCCAAACTCAAAGTCCAGTGGTTGGGCTCAGAGCCCCAGTTCCCAAAAATTACTCAGAAGATCCCTCACTGATGCTCCTGGCTTGTAACTGTCCATCTGGGTCTGGGTATAACTCCCCCACCAGATCTAAAGGCCTTCCAGGAGGGCCCAGGGTGGCTGCTTTTTAGAGCAAAGGGCCTGGAAGAGAATGAGGCTCTGAGAATACGATGAGGGGATGAACTAGTGCACAAGTGAATGAATTAGCGAATGAGTGGGTGTGTGACCCACGCGGCCCCACTCACCCTCGATGAGCCACTCGCAATTGCCATTGACGCTGTAGTTGCCTGCACCATCCGTCACGAAGCCTGGGGCCTCCCGCAGCACTTGCCGCTGCCCCTTGCAGTCCCCCGCCTGGGCCCCAGGGGAGAGCAGCCCCAGCACAGCCAAAGATAGAGCCAGCGCAGCGGCCAGAGCCCGGCCCAGGGCCATCGTGCCTCCCGTGCTGACCCTTATAGAAGGCACGGAGCTGGAACAGACCCTCCAACGGTATGAGGCCCTGCAAATGCGACCTCTATGGACGGGACATGGCTTTGTAGACCAGGGAGGTCCAGGAGACGCAATCCCCGCGAAGGGAACCGCCGCTGCTGAAGGGCTCTGGAAGTCGAGGGGTGGGCTCTAGAGACCCATGATAGGCCTTGTAAATGGGGTCGCTATGGACGGGGCCGACCCCTAGGGACCATGGGTGTCCCTTATACACACAGCCCCCCATAGGCCGGCTAACCCCATACAGACGCTGGCCCGTTGCAGGCCGAAAAGGACCCTAGAGACGGGTGGGTCCCCAGGAAGGGAAGCGCCCTATAGCCCGGCGGGTGCGGGCTGGGCCGGGCCAAGCCAAGCCCGGATGGTCCCGGAGAGACTCCAGCGGGGGCGGGGCGCGAGCGGGGACCGGAGCCCGTCCTCAGAAGCCCGGGCCTGGACCCTATACACTCAGTCCCTCGCTCACCCACCCTCGCCTCCCTCCGGAGCGGAATAGGCCAGATCAAAGAGACGATGGGACGCTCGGGCCAGAGCGGCCCCGGGAAGACCGCTGGATGGGCGAGGGGGCGGGGCCGAGCGGCCGCTGTGGGAGGCAGGTCGGAGAGGAAGCGAGAAGTCGTGGAGCTGCAGGTCAGAGCGGCCCTGGGAGGACTGCAGAGTACCCAACCCCATCACTCCATAAAGGAAGACTTCCGGAAACATCCCCGCCCATTTGTACCCAGACTCATGCGCAGCAGTGACCACCTCGGTCTGCAAAAAGAGAAGTGCACATGCGCAATGTTAAAATCGTAACCCAAACTCGGCGTGCCGGTGGCCGAGGAAAGCTTGTGCCACAGGAGGGCGCCTCTACCTCTAACTGGGAAAAAGAAGGTAAAAATAAAGGAGCGGTGCAGTAAAAGAGCTAGATGATTCTGTCTTCAGTGCTCCCAGATTCTGAGCTAACATTAAAGGTCAGGTGATGCAGGCCTTTCCCAAAAGGCCGTTTCACGGATGGATACACTGAGGTCCCGAGCCTGCAACTGTTCTTGCTCAGCCCCGTCTCTAAGCAAGATGTAAAAGAGGCCATCTTATAGATTAAAAACTCAAAGAATCCTCTTTATTTTGGCAAGAAGGAGACAAAGTCTTTTTGCCGGGGACCTAAGGGAGGGTCCCCGGGATGGAGATGGGGGTGGACAGAGCACGGGTCCGATGTCACAGAGATCCAAAGGAAGATTTCAAAGTCGAGACCAGCTTCACAATATCCATCCAGGGAGCAGTGGCTCGGGGTCGTGAAGTCCTGGAGCGTCATGGGCAAGGTCCCGGCGATCGTCACTGGTGTTCCTGGGTCCGACGGGGTCAGAGGTCTCGGAGGGGGCCAGGGGGCCGGAGGTCACGGAACAGCGGGAGCCCAGAATCCGGCGCTGCTCGGGGCAGGGGCTGAGGGAGGGGACGGGGAGAGCGGCTCCCGCGGGACCGTTTGGCACAAGAGTCGGGGGAGATGGGGGGAGAGCGGGACACTGCGCACCCCTACCTGGGCGCGCGGGGTGGGGTTGGGTCGGAAAGGCCTGAGATGGCCCAAGCCTGGGGCCGGGATAGAGTGGGCGTCTGGAGCCCAGCGGGGGCCCGGCGCGCGGCCCTTGGGGCAGGGGTGGGGAGGGGTGCTCAGACCGGGGGTGCAGTGCCCCCGGCCGTGTGCATGCTGAAGTATTCGGTGAAGCCGGTGTGCGCCGCCGCCGTCTGGGGCACAAGCGGCTGGTAGGGTGGCGTCGGGCCATCCCAGCTCGGGTTGGCCGCCTTGGGGAACCGAGCGGGAGGGGGCGGGGAGGCCGCCTCGGCCATGGTCACCACGCGGCCCCTCGGGGCCACCGCCGCCGCCACCGCTGTCTCCTCCACCTGCTTCCCGGCCTGGGAGGGGGGTCAGGGTCAGAGGCCGTCCGGTACTCACGCGGGGGCAGATGCGGCCCCGAAGGCCCGTCCCCCTCCCCCCGAAGGACACCCCCTCCCGAGTTGTGGGCTCCTGTGTCAGTCAGGGAAGGAGCGGGTGGCGGGGCGCCTGGGCAGTGGGGCCAGGTACTCAAGGGGCGGCGTCGGGGCGCGCGAGGCGAACTCCGGCGGCGGCCGGGGTGGCGGGGGCGAGCCACGGAAAGCGGGCGGCGGGAGCACTGCGCGTGGCGTCTGCGGGGGCGTACGCAACAGTGCCAGGACCCAGTCCGGCAGGGTGGGCGCGGGCGCCGGGGGACGGTCGCGGCGCGGCGTTGGGGCGCGGGGCGTGCGAAAGGCAGGGGGTGGGCTCAGGCGCCTGGGTGCGGGGGGCGGCGGCGGGGCCGGGAGCGGGGTCAGGTACTCCAGGGGCGGCGCCAGCAGCTCCTCGGGCGCCGGGGGCGCGGGGCTTACGGAGGAAGCGGGCGGGGGGATGGAGAAGAGCTCCGTGAAGTTGGGCACCGAGTCGCTGATGAACGTCACGTTCCCATAGACGTGCTGCGGGAAGGCCTTGTCCGCGGATTCACTCCCTCCGGGACCCGGAGCCCCAGCTGACGCGATCTGCGATGTGCGCACGTGATACGGGAAGTTCTTGTTGGCAGCTGACGGGCGTGTCATGATCTGGGATAAGGGGCCAAGTACAGGTTAGAGAAGCACTCCCCAGGCCTCGGACTATCTCCATATAATTGCGATCCTACAGACTCCTTCCTCTCCATTTGACATTACCCCACTTTTCCTGCAATCCTTCAAACGGGATTAGGAGCCTCCTCTGGGCTCTGACATTTTTCTAACATCACAACTCTTACTCCTCCGTCCATGCTTCCTCCATCAGAGCCCTGATCACTGAATCATCATTGACTAATTAAACTTCAGCGTCCTGCACTTTTCCAGTATGATAGTCGCTATCTAGTGACTAGCCATAGCGACTATTTAAATGTAAGTTAACTAAAATTAAACTTAAATTTTTCTCAGTCACACTAGCCACATTCAGGTGTTCAATGGCCACATGTGGGTAGTAGCTATCTTACTGGACAGCAAAAACCATAGAATACTCTCATAAACACACAATGTTCAATTGAACAGCAACTGATAGAGTCCAGAATGTTAGCTCCATGAAGGCAGGAATTTGACTGCCCTGTTTCCTGCTGAATCCCCAATACCTTCTAGAACACTACCTGGTATATATAAGCTCTCAATAAATATTGATTGAATGTAGAAATGTCTTCCCAGCTAGTCTAGTAGAAAGGCGGGGATTAGGTATGACACTAGCACTGCACCCAGAAAGCCCAGCACAGCCCCTCTAAAGTTGTGCCGAGTAAATGAACAAGGAGCTGAAACCAATGAGCAGTGGAATATCGGCGATGCAGCTGTGCTGAGCTAACATGAGCGTTTTTAGGAAGGTGAAGTACAGCAGAAAAGGAACATGCAGCATTTGGTGTTCTGAGCCTGCACTCCACCTCTCAGCCCCATAGCTCACTGAGTGTGGGATCTGAGGCATGCTGATTAAACTCTCTGAGCCTCACTGGGGAAAGAGATTGCAGTGCCTACTTGGAAAGATGAGGAGAAGGTGGAAATGAAAACCACTGGTGCAAAGCCTGGCACATGATAGGTTCTCAGCATTTCTCCTCTGTCCCACTGTGACTCCCTGAAAAGCTGCAAGATGAACTGTCCCTGGAAGATGAGACTGTACCTAAGTCAGGCTTTTGGGTAGCAGATGAGGGACCAGGCCCTTTCCTTCCATGGCTGAGTACCTTCCCTATACAGAGCACATGGTGGATCCCTGGCATCAGGAACTGAGGCCCTCAGAGATCCCAATTTCTCTGTCTGGCTCCCTTTCATGCCAAATCTTGTGGTATGCTAGAGAAGGACTGGGTCAAAGTCCCCTGCTCTGCCACCAAAGGCCATGGAGCCCTGGCAGGTCACCTGCCCTCTCTGGGCCTTAGCTTACCCTCTCTGTATAGTGGGTCTAATGACTGTTATCCATTCTGTCCTGGGGCTGCTCTGACAATTTAAAAGAAGGGCAGGAATAAATGCATATGGGTGTTTTTAGCATGAAACAGAGGCTTGTTTGAGACAGGTGCCCACTGAATGCTTGACGGATGGATGAATGACTAAATATAAGAACTGTCACCCAGAATGCCAGATAGAATGTAAACGAGGGCAAAGAAGAGGTACCCTCCTGAGGACATTCAGATCTAAGCCTCTGGAGCCCCATCCTAGCCCACCCCAGCGGTTGCTTCCTGCACAGTGGCCTGTGATGGAGCAGCAGAGAGGAGAATGTGTGGGGGAAGGGTGCAGTAGAGACCAAGGGACTTGCAGAAGGCAGTGGGGATGCAGAAGGGGAATGTTAGAGTCTGGGGACATAGTGTCAGAAACGGAAAAGAGAAGAGCACAAAAAGACAGTGGTTTGGGGGAAGAGTCCAGGACTCCAGTGAAAGAGAGGAATAGAAGGGGGTGGAGTCTGGGGGACACAAAGTAGCCTGCAGGAACCCAGCAGGCCCTCAGTAAGTATCTGTTGAATGACTGAAGGAATTAAGTGAAGGAAATGGATCAAGAGCTCAGAAGGGAAGGTTCAGGCAGATCAAGGGTGGGGAGCCTCACGCATCCTCTGCTCATAGGTCTCCCACCCCACAAGATGCCCATCCTCACCAGGAACACGCCATGGGCATACAAATGGATCCCCAACTGGATGCCATTGACAATCTTCTCCCGGGCCCACTTGGGGATCCCAAAGTTAGCGATCAGGGCCATGACAGGAACCGCAAAGAACCTAAAGGGAGGGAATTGGGTTGGTAGACACAATGCCCCTGCCCTCCACCCCACCCTCTGGTCCCAACTCCCTTGCCATGTGTACACATAGGCCCCAGGTAGGTTCCAAATGGGAAGGAAGCCAGCGTGGCCTCCAGAAACTAGAGGTTTAAAGGAGGCAGGAATCTCACTGGTCTGGGAAATTCTCGGAGGCAAGGACTAAGTTAAATTGAACTCAGTTGTGCCCCAACCCACTTCTAGCACCTGATAGGAAATCAATAGATGTTTGATGAATGGATTAACATATGATAATAACAACTAAGGTCTTACTACATGTCAGACCTGTTTCTAATCATTTCACATTCATAAACTCATTTAATGCTCACAATGATTATATGAGGCAGGTACAATTTCCATCTCCATTAAACAAGTGAAGAAACTGAAGCAGAAAAGTTAAATGATTTGTGTGACGTCACACAGTTTACAAGCTTTAGAAATGTGATCTGAATCCAGGCATTCTGGCTTAGAATCTGCCTACTTTACTGCTATATTATGTCGAATAGTAAAAATTACAACTAGCTTTTATTGAACATTTACTATGTGCCAGACAAGAAGCCCTAATATGAGTATATTGCCCTATGTATGCTCAAGAAGGAGATGCTCTTAACAAACCTTCTTTATAGGTAAACAATCTGAGGCATTTTTTTTTTTTTTTTTTTTTTACTTTGGGAAAGTACTTTTCTCTAGGTCACTCAGTGAGTAGTGGTAGACTCTGGTGGCAGCTACATGACCTGAAAGGCCATCTGCCTTACTAAGTGTCAGAGTTGGGGAGAGCCAATTTTGGGGAGCCCTGGGAGGCAGGGACAGGTTGGGGGCCCAGCACATCTCACCAGAGGGTGTAGGCAGCAAAGAAGGGCACGTAAAAGGGCTGCTTCTCTGGGAAGTGGCGCAAGGAGACGAGCACGGCGTAGCAGAACCACACGTAAGCCGCCACCTGCAGCCCGATGAGCCCGTAGCCTGCTGGTGACTCATACGTATACAGTACCTGGCCCGGGTCAAAGAACTGGACCCGAGGGAGAGGGTTCTTCATAGCCTTGGACTCCTGCCCTCCACACAGGGACCCAACACTCCATCCCTGGGCACCCAAGGGCAGAGTACTTGGCCAGGACAAAAGTAGCAGGAGAGCATGGGATGGAGACAGAAGCAAATAAAGATAGAGAGAGAAGGTAACAAAGATAGAAGAAAATACATGTGCTACCATGAACCCAACAGGGAGTAAATACAACCATGTGGTAGCTTTCCATTTCTTTTTTTTTTTTTTTTTTTTTTTTTTGCTTTTTGGTATGTGGGTAGCTCCCTGGCTGGGAATCGAACCCAGGCCGCAATGCTGACAGTGCCAGCGCCGAAGCCTTAAGCCACTACACCACCAGGGAACTCTGTAGCTTTCCATTTCTATCAACTCCATGAAGTAGGTCTTATGGTCACCTGACTTCACAGAGGGGGAAACTGATGCCAAGAGAGAAGCTTTTTGGCTAAAACCAAAGTCAAGGTAATATAAAGCCTCAGAGGAGCCCCTATAAGTGGGTAAGACCCTCCTAAGTTTAGAGGAGGAAACAGGCCCAGAGAGGGGGGCCATCTCCTGAGGTCAGCCAGCTGGGAGGTGAACGAGCCAGAGTGGAACTGAGGTCTATATGACTCCTGAAGTCTTGGTCACAACAGTGAGCATAAATGTGACAAACAGTGAGAGACAGAGGAGAAAGAAGCTAGTCAGAGACAGTGAAGAGGGGAGGAATGCACTTAGACAGATGGAAAGGCGGGAAATCAGGAGTGAGGAGGGGAAGAGAGAAGAGGAGGGAGGAGGAGGAGGAAGAGGAGGAAGAGGAGGAGAGAGAGAGAGAACTCACGCCAGGAGTATGATGTGAGGAAGGGCTAGCAGACAGGTCGGGGCAGGCAGTGCCTGGGCAGTGGCAGGCAGGACTCACCTCGGCCTCATAGATGAGCAGCACCACGTGGGTAAGGGTATACAGGGTCATGTAGACAGATAACTTCACGGAGCCTGAGTGGCTGATGCGGCCCCTGGCGGCAGGCCATGAAGGGGAGATGGCAGGGGTGGGGCCGTCAGGGAGGAGGGGGTGACCACCCCCCAGACCTGCCCCCTGACCCTACTCTCTAGCCCAGCTACCTCCCATCCCCAGCAATCCCTCCCAACCCAGCCTGGGCACCGTGTCACCGTGAATCCCTTCCCCAGAAGGATGAGCATCAGCAGGAAGATGAGGAAGCTGGAGGAGAAGAGCAGCTTGGCTGGGAGAAGGGAGGAGAGGGTGGCTCAGAAACAGTTGCAGAGGATCCCGAGTGCCCACCCTGGCCCCCGTCATTCTCACCCAAGATCTTCAGACTCTCGTTGCCAATGCCATCAGTGGCATACTGGCCCCAGTAGATGCAGAAAAACAAGAGGCTCAGGACTGAGGGGAAGATGGGCAGAGTGAGGAAAAACCAGAAACCATCTTTGGGGACTTCCCTGACCCCTAGAACTATGATCCAGGTGACCAGAACCCTCCTCCATCCCCATCAGTATTCTAGACCATTTACTCCCACTGAGCTCCTAGGAGACCCAGGAGTCCAGACCCCCAGCCCCTCCTCCCTCAGACCCAGGAGCCCAGGCCCCCAGCCCCCTCCTCCCTCAGACCCAGGAGTCCAGGCCCCCAGCCCCTCCTCCCTCAGACCCAGGAGCCCAGGCCCCCAGGCCCTCCTTCCTCAGACCCAGGCCCAGGCCCCCAGGCCCTCCTCCCTCAGACCCAGGAGTCCAGACCCCCAGCCCCTCCTCCCTCAGACCCAGGAGCCCAGGCCCCCAGGCCCTCCTCCCTCAGACCCAGGCCCCAGGCCCCCAGCCCCTCCTCCCTCAGACCCAGGCCCCAGGCCCCCAGGCCCTCCTCCCTCAGACCCAGGAGTCCAGGCCCCCAGCCCCTCCTCTCTCTCAGGCCTGGGCTCCAAGTTCTTACTTTCACAGAATTCAAAACTTGAAATACTCTAAACCTCACCCTCCACTCCTGCTGCAGCCATAAACATTTTATAAGTTGTGTGGAGCAACTGACGACCTTTCAGCAAATCTACAAGGGGAATAGGGGAAGGCTGTTCACAGACAGAATGGGAGAGCAGCTCATCTCCCCCTTCCTCCCCTATCTCCTAACCTGCCCCCACCATGCACTGGACTCACATCCAAAGTAACAGGAGAGGAAGAAGATGAGGATGAAGATGAGAAGGAAAGTCACATCTGTTTCCAGGATCCCTGCCCATGTGGTAGAAGGAGAAAACAGTTCATTTGGGCTGGGTGTCCCTCAGCAGGCACCCAGCTCTGGACTCGCTCAAAGATCCTGGCTTCTGGGTCCCCATATGCTCACCAAACTCATCAGCTGAGAAATGCCTAGTCCAGAAAGACTTGCCATTGGTGAGGACCATCTCGTACTCCAGCTGCAGCCCATCTCCCTGTGAGGAGTGTAAAAAGCTAAGGGATGCTCTGGGCAGATAGGGGGTCAGCAAGAGGGCAAGAAGGAGAAAGTCCAGGTGACCAGCCCAGTCCCTTACCCCACATTTGCTGAGTGCGATGTACCACCACCTTTCACGTACTGAGCGGAAGCTGCGACCACTGGAGCAGCTCAGGTAGCGGGTTCCCTCCTCTGACACCACCTGGGGAGGAGTGAGAAGGCTGAAGCCAGTCTGCACCGCCCCCCCACACACACACACCGGTCCTTTACCTTTGGCACCTGCCCACTCACCCAGGCTGGGCCCATACCTGACAGCCTGACCACGCATACTGGGTGGTGAGGTTGATGACCTGGTTGTTTTCAGGCCTGATCACTGACTCCTTGGCCAGGCAGTCCTGGGAAAGGCAGGAATATGGTCACTCCTCGGCCAGCCTTAACCTTCTCCCCTTCCTATACACCCTGCTCACAATGCTCACCTTGTCCCCTGCCTTGTACACAGCTGGCCACTGGGATGGGTCGTCAAAATAGAGGAGGATGTTCTGACAGCACTTGGCCTGCAGACCCAGAGATTTTGAGGTTTGGAAGAGTGTGGGGACCTGAGGCAGCCCTTGCCTTAGGAGGCCAAGGGAGTATCCAGCTTCAATGTGGGAGTGGTTGGGGAAGGCTCACCTCAGGATATCGGAAACGGAAGTCCAGACGGCCATAATCCGAGAGAAAGCAAAATCTCGTCAGAAACATCCAGTCCTGGAAAAGGGGCCCAGTCAGACCCTCTTCTGAAGCCTTTGAGAACTCTACTTGACTCCACAGATCCCCAACTTTTCTTCCCTCAGTACCTACCTAGTTTCCCAAGAAGCATAAGGGGAACAAGTCACCTCCAAAATTCTTCTGTGATCCCTTCACCTTAGGTCCAGGACTCCTACCTCAGATGACCCCCCAAGTTTCTTCCCCTCCCCTTAAACACGTTTCCCATTTCCAGGCACTCTGAGAAAGACCCTGGGGGGCCAGATCCGCATCCCCACTTGTTTCCCTCTCAGACACCATGCAGGCATCTCCCCAGGTACCCACACACCACCCCTACAATGGTCCCAGACACCTCCCATGCTGGGAAATATGCCCAACGGCCCTTTTCCCCATCCTGAGCAGCAGCGTGGACTCCAGGATCTCTGTGGAGTGAAAAGTGCTGTCCTTTCAGCACCACCTCAGCGTCCCCTCACCCCCGACCCCAAACTCCGACTTTCACAATCCGGCCCCCCTCCCCTCCCAGCTCTGACCTCAATGTCCCTCTTACCACCGCCGAGTCTCATCTCGACCCCGCGGCCCCCTCCCCTCGGGTTTAACCCTCGGCCTCAACCCTGACCCAGTCGCCCATCAACCCCGGCTCCACCCCCGCGGCTTTCAGGGTCCGGCCGGGAGGGACGGCGGAGGGGGCGCGGTGGCCCCCCTCTGCCGCCTCTCTCTCTCTCTCTCTCCCTTTTCCCAGTGGCAGGGGAGGGCCCGGCACGCTCACCTCCTTGGAGCTGAGGTTGCCCCTCACGTACTTGGCCCGGGCGCGGGGGGGCAGTGGCAGCAGCAGGAGCAGCAGCTGCGGCAGCAGGCGGCGCAGAGCGGGCGCACGCGGGGGCCCCATTCCGCCCGCTCCGGCCCCAGCCCCGGCTCCGGCTCCGCTCCTGCTCCTGCTCCAGCCCGGCGACGGTGGCGAGAGCGCGCGGGCCGGCAGGCGCGCGTCCCCGATTAAAGGGGCCGTTGGACACCGCGTTCCCCGTCCCCTCCTCTGGGATGGCTCAATCGGGCCTCTTTCCAATCCCCGTGGGAGGGGACTCCCCTTTCCCATCCTCTCCACCCAGCCCCAGCCCCAGTCCGCCCCTCTGGGAGTCTTCGTGATAACTCCGGCTCCCGGTGTCCTAAACTGAATTCACCTTCCCCCTAAGCCGTGCCTCCTCCAGACTGCCATCTCTGGATGGCCCACAACTCTGAAAGCCAACTCTGTCTTGATCTCCCCGCAATTTAGTCCACAAACTGTTCTTTGATTGCTCACCCCCTCCCCCATGCCAGCCATCCCCTGCTAGGTCCATCCGAGGTGCCAGCGTCCCAGACCCCTTTCACTGTTAAATGCCCACAGAGACACAGGAGGGCAAACCACTCGTTCTGGGTCACACAACACGAAGGTGGCAGCCTCAACCGCTATACCCCCTGCTTGACCCTGTCCTGTCACTGCTTAATTAGGTTACTGTGAGATGGAGGTGTTGTAAGAAGCTTGTTAAGCAGACTCTGAAATAAGTTACCTGGGTTCAAGTCACAGTGTTGCCACTTTCTCCCCATAAGACCTCAGCTGAGTCACAGCTGTGTGATCTCCAGTCCAGTCCCTTCCAAACTAAGGTGGTACCCCACTTAGTTTTCCAGTGGCAATGGGGAATCCTGGAAAAGCTTTACAGAGTAGCATCTAAGCCCCCTCAGATTTTCCTGATCAGATTCCCACCATATTTCTAGCTTCATTTCTCCCCCTCCATTGCAGAAAATTTGCTGCTCTTCAAAATACCATCTTTAAAAACTCTCTAAGCCAGGGGGCCAAGTGAGAAACATAAGTTGTAAAACATTTTCAAGGGAGAGTGTTGGTTCTATGAAAAGGGGTCTCTGCTACTTGACTTGTGCCAGTCGTTACCAGGAGGGATAATATAGGTGGGAAGCCAAATCATTTTCTTTTTTCTTTTCTCTTTTTATTTTCAGAAACCAGAAATGCAATTCCTTTTTTTAAAGCAAACTGTCTTGATTTGTAAAGAGTTGGGCCTAAGAAAAAAGTTCATGGGCCAGACTCAGGCCATCTGCTGTTCCCTTCCTGACCCTGCACACACACTGTTATTGTGCTCCTCAGACCAGGAGCCCCTCAAGGGCAGGGCCCACATGTTGCTCACTCTAGGACTCAGCCTGGTCTACAGATATGGGCTGAATGAAAATGGTCCCATATATCCCACCCCCCCATTCACCCATCTCCAAGGCCTTGCACATGCTGTTCCCCTTGCCTGAAATGTTTTTTCCTTCTCTACTAGCAAGTTTCTTCCAATCTTAAGAAATACAGGGTCTGTGTCAGCTCCTTTATTAAGACCTACAACATCACTGGGGCAGGGACATCACTCCATCTTTAGACTCCCCTGCCTGCACCTCCCAGATAAAACCACTTGGGCTGGGACTGTCTGTACCCACCACTGGACTGGGAATCTCCTGGGGACAGAGCCTACCTCACTCACTCTGAAACCCCAGCATGGCCAGAGCCGAGTCTAGCACATAGTTGGTATCAGTGGGTGGATGTGTTGGACTGACTGAAGCCCTAGTTTTCTCCAGCCTGCTGGCCCCTCAGGACCTAGAAAGGTGACAAATGACACCTTCCCTTCTATTTTGGACCCAGAACTCAGAGCTAAGGGAAGCTGCTCTCTTGAGTCAACCAACAACTCACTGAAAATCAAGAGGATCATGAAGAAGTTACTTTATTGAGGTAATTGGGAGTGCAAGATTCTTGTCCCCAGCCCATGATTAGCCCTGTCAGTATAATCTCATAGGTGGAAAGGACCAGGCCTCTGGGCTGCTCTGGGCCACCATCCAGGAGAGGCTGGGCTGTGGGATGAGGGGGTTGGGACTCCAGTCCAGGGCAGATGTTCTGGGCAACAAGGGTGATGGTGGGTGAGGCAGTGGCTGTGGTGTGCCGACCTCCCAGGGACGAGGAGGGGGTGGTGTGGCTACCAGCCAGATGCTTTTCAGCAGGTCAAAGGCAGTTGGGGGGGCCCAGGTTGCCCCAGATGGTGAAGGCAATGAGGGTAATGGAGATGGCCAGGGACCTTTTGGTGGTGCCAGGCTCACCCTGTGTGTAGAGGGAGTGTTGGAGGTGTGAGGCATGGTAAAGGTGAATTTCTTTGTCCCCTGTTGTCTCCTATGACTCCTCTCCCCTGGAGTCTGCTCAGGGTTGTTGGTCCAGGAGGGTGTCATCCGTCGTCTCTCAGGGCCCCCAGGCTTGGTGCCTAGCACAGGAAAGAAGCATGGGGGGTGGGGTGGTGCTGAGCTAGAACAGACAAGGGAAACGAGAGTACAAGGGACAGAAGGTGGGCTCACCTGACAATGGTGGCTGGCAGCCCCGGAGCACCAGGGTAAGTTCGGGCAAACAGCCATGGCAGGCCTGTAAGGTACCCACGATGGTATCCCTGGCCTCTTGCACTAGGTTCCTCCTGGGGAAGGCCTGTGGCAAAATCAGCTGGCACTGCAGCTCTGCCAGCAGCTGCCCCAAGCTAGGAAGCTTGGGAGGACTAGGAGGGCCTGGGCCCGAGCCTCCAGGCACCTGGTTCTCCTTGCCTCTTGACTGTGAGGCTGGTTCTCGGGCCCTGCTTGGGCTTGGGGAAGGTTTGGTTCCAAGTGTGGGAGTGCCTGGACCCAGAGACCCACTGCTAAGCAGCCGTGCCACGTCCAGAGATTTCACCTCGTGGTTGAAGAGACCCCGGTGCTCCCGGCTCAGCCGGCCCTGGGTTATGACCACAAGCTTGGGGGCAGTAAGGGCCACAGGATTCCGGAGGGCCAAAGGTGGATTTTGACTGACCACAGGAGGATCCTGATGAACTAGTGGCCGGCGGCTGCCCACCAGGGCCTCATTACGCTCCCGCCTGGTCTTCCTACGGCGGACCCGACCAGGTTTCTCAGCCCTCTGGCAAGACTGAGGGGCTGGCCCCCGGGGGTCCATGGTGTCCTGGAAGATAAAGATAGGGTGGTGATCAGCAAACATGCAGATAAGTCAGGGACTGAGTAGAGAGAAGAGACGATTTGGTGTGAGATGATACTATTACATTTAGAGACAAGATGAAAAAAAGGAAGTGTGCAAAGAGGGATTGTCATAGGGGTAGGGTGGGGTCAAGGAAGTCACAGTGAATGGGAAGACTTGTCAGGGAATACAGAAAGGGTTATAGGGAACACGGACGTGAGGAAATAGCCATAAGATGGGGGAAGGGGAAGGAATCAGGAGTCGGAAGGAATCTGGTGAACCAAATCTGGACAGAAGAGAAATCCTGAGGGTAGAGGAGGTGCTGGAGAACTCAGAAAGTGGAGAGATGGTCGAGATAAAAAAGGCAGGCCAGAGAGACAGTAGAAGAGAGGTTGGACAGAGAAAGCCTGGAGGACACCGAAGGGGGGATGGAGGAGCTATCGCGGACTGGGACCTGGTGACGGAGGTTGGGAAAGTTGGGTTAGAGATGAGGCAAGAGTGGGGCAGTTGAGGTAGATAAGGAGGGTACAGTTGGTGAAGGAAGGGCGGGGGAGGGGCACCTCACCTTCTCCTGTTCAAAAGAACCCAGCGTCCTACCTACCTCACGTGGCTGTGAGGCGCAATGGCTTCTTTTCGACGGTGACCCCAGCTCACTGCACCTGGTGCTCTTCCGAGGTTCCTCAGGCAGGGCCTCCTGCGCATGCGCATGCCCCTCCCGTGCCCTTTGGCTTCTGTGCGTGCCCCTTCCATGCCCTTTGGTTTCTGTGCATAGTAGAGACTTGAGGCTCAGGACCACGTGCCTTGCTCCAGAAGTGCCGTTTATAGCCACGCCCTTCCCAGCCTCACTTTCAGAAACTTTTCTCATTTGTCCTTAGGCACCTCGCAGTCACCAATTAGCTGTGAGGTCAACCAGGCCCGCCCTTCTCCTGAATGCTGATTGGTTTAGACGTCTATGAGCGAACGTTTGGTCTGGAGAGCCATGGTACACCCCATGCACAGCCAGTCCCAGTGGTCACAGACCTCATACCTAGAGAATCAGTGTAGTGTTGTCATTCAGAGTTAGGCTCTGCAGCTAGACTACCTAGCTTCAAACGTCCAGACTGCTGCATTGAAGCCATGTGACCTTGGAGAATTGTGTAACTGCTCTGAGCCTCAGTTTCCTAATCTGTAACACAGGGTTCATAATAGTACCTCCTTCATACAATTGCTGTTAAGTATGAAATAAGCCAACATCTAACTTAAAACAGTGTGTGGTGAATGAATGCCTCAAAGCTTTGTTTCTCACTAAGCTTTGCTTCAGGATCTGCCCCTCTACCTCTCCAACTTACCCATCCACAACTTGTCCCCCTTAACTTCAAAAGCAGGCTGCCAGGGTATTCCCCATGCCCCAATAAGCTTTATTACCTGTGTAATATTGCTTGCCCAACCTTCATGATCTTTCAAAACCTAGTTCAGATATTCCTCCTTCTAGGACACTCCTCGCTGTCAGAGTCCTCCTCTACCTCCTCCCAGTTCATCTCTTAAATATAACCTTGATCCTTCCCTCACCTCTGTGTCTGAATCTGTCTGCCCCAATCGGCTGGGAGAAGGCCAGGATCTGACCCGTTAATTTAATATTCATTCAGCAAGTACTTAGGAGCAGCCATAGTACTTGGTACTATGAGTCAGGCCCTGTTCCAGGCAAGCGGATTGCGGTAAAACATACACAATAAATGAGATCGATCTCTCTATCTTAGTATTAACCTACTAGAAGGTATGAATAGCTAGGAAGGTCCCATCTGGGAATATAGCCAGTTTTAGGGGTGTGTGGACTCCCTCGCCTGGTAGACATGGGGAGATCTGGATAGACTTGAGTTGTGAGATTAATTTGGGGGAGGGGTGGCAACCTTAGGTGGCCTTAGCTGTAGATGCAGGTTTCATAGCTCAGACACACTCGGCTGAAGTTGTTGGTCGGCAATGGGTTTAGAAGGGAAACACAGGCCACAGATCTGCAAGATGAGCTGCAGTGGGAGGTTCGCCAGGCTGGACCTGGGCCTTGCAGCGTCTCTAATTTCCTCTTTCGGCACCTTCTTCTACCTTCTTTGCAGGGCCTGTGATGTCTGTAATGCAAAAACATGTACTTTAGATTTTATACCACAAAACTGCTGTTTTTGAGTAGCGGAGGCCCACGAGCAGATAGGCTCACTGAAGTCCTGGCGCTCCTTTACAGTGTCTCGTTACAACTGAGCCTCTAATTTTCACATTTTGCCATCTTCCTTTTCTCTCCTCCACATAAGTAGAAAATGGAAGCGTCCCCTCTTAGCCAGGTGCGTACGAGCCACCCCTTCAAGAGAATCCAAGAATGGACTCGTCCACTCACTCCCCTCCCCCGCACCACGTGAATGGGACACACTCGCGCGCGCACCCTCACCACACACGCACACACAGTAGGTGGTCTCTTCCGCACATTTCTAGCCCTTGCAGCAAATGGTTTCTTCCCCGAAGGCAGGGCTCTAGCTTTTCCCCGCCCATTCTCGGCCTTTCTGGTAGTTTGCCCCTCCCCGTGACTCCAGTGGGTTGGTTTCTCCCTCCTCCCCGACGGGTGCTGGATGGTCTCGCCTACTCCTACCCCCAGGTACCCGGGTGGGCTAGCTGCCCCGGCAGAGGCCCAAGAGTGAGAAGCGTCCGGGCTGGAAGCGCTGGACGAGTTCACTGAGCGGCCGCCGTGGGGGAAGCAAGGGTTCCCGATCCGCCTCCCCTCCTAAGTGAAGGTTTCCGCTCCTGGAGAAGAGGCGGCACCCGGGATCCGCCATCGTCCACCGCACGAGTGCGGGCGTCCGGACGGTCCATTGTTGCCTGGAGTGGTAGGGGTGGGCGTGGCGGAGCCACCACCTCCTTTAGGAATACTCCCCAGCCGACTTCGCTCGCTCATCCTGTAGGAGCCGCAGCGCCAAGATGAGCGAAGTGGAGAATCCAGCCAGCAAGCCCACGCCGGTGCAGGACGTGCAGGGCGACGGGCGCTGGATGTCCCTGGTGAGCGACCCCACCCGCGACACTCTGGAGTAGGGGGTGGGGGTGGGGATCTCAGGAATTTATGTATTCCATACGGCTCTCACTACCTGGTTGGGAAACTGAGGGCAGTTGGGGTGGTACTGCCTAGGGAAGCAGGGCGGGGCGGGCCCAAGGTGCTGTTGACTACCCCCTTGTTCGTCCCCGAAGCACCATCGGTTCGTGGCGGACAGCAAAGATAAAGAACCTGAAGTCGTCTTCATCGGAGATTCTTTGGTCCAACTAATGCATCAGTGCGAGGTGAGGCCCGTCTCCCTCCTCCTGCCCCACCCAGGCCTGTGCCCTCAGTGACACACCTGGACTAGACCTCAGGCCAGGAGGGGTATGGGGTACCCAAAATTGCCTCAGCACCCAGAATCTCGGTGTAAGATACAACATTGTACCGAGAAGGAAGTGTGTGCCCTGGCTTTGTCAGGCTGAGGTTGTGTATAGTGAAGACTTAAAATGAGGCTTTCTTGCAAGAGTGCCTAAAATGAAGTTGTTTTTTAAATGTTTGCTTAATGGATTTCTATAAATCCATAGTCCTTTCTACAAAGTGAAGGTCAACTGTAATAGCCCTTCACAAAGGGGGTTTGATTATGATATCTTTACACTAAGCGAAGTTAAACTGTAATGGCTTTTCTCAAAGTTCAACTTTTGGTTCAGTGCATAGCTCAAGCAGAATGGGTTTCTATAAAGTGAGTCTGTCTTCTATGGGGTTCCATGAATGGGAGGAGACTATCATAGGTTTGCATAAAGTGAGGTTTGACCATACTGGGTTTTGCTCAAGGTGAGATTTAACCAGACTGCTTCTATGAAGCAAGGCTTTTCCATGATGAGATTTGGTTAACATTTGGACTCACAGTGGTGGTCCATGTTTGACAGTGCCCCTGTGCATACACCACTTCTTGCGTACAGATCTGGCGGGAGCTCTTCTCTCCTCTGCATGCACTTAACTTTGGCATTGGTGGTGATGGCACACAGCATGTGCTATGGCGGCTGGAAAATGGGGAACTGGAACACATCCGGCCCAAGGTGAGCAAGGCTTGGGTGGGCAACTAAAACCCCCTTAGCTTGCCCCCTCACCACTGCTTCATGCCTCTTTCCACAGATTGTGGTGGTCTGGGTGGGTACCAACAACCATGGGCACACAGCAGAGCAGGTGGCTGGCGGCATCAAAGCCATCGTGCAACTGGTGAACCAGCGGCAACCCCAGGCCCGGGTCGTGGTGCTGGTGAGAGTGGGAGGGTGGGGAAGGAAGAATGGCAATGATCTGAGACCTCCTTAGGTGTAACCACAGCTGGCACACTTCTGGGAAGCTTGGCATAGAGCGGTGGCTTTCCAATAGCACCTTTTGCCCAAGGGAGCACTGGGGATTCTGGGGGTGTTAAAACTCAAAAACGTTCGAATAACCGGAAGTTGTCAGGCATTCCTGGGGTTAATTTACGTTCCTTCACTTCTAGCTGGGACATTTCCCTCTCTGAAAGATTGTCCCTTGTGGTTATGTCAACAATTTTATGAGCAATACTTAGAAGCTAGCATTCAGAAGGTTGTTGCTGGAATTGGGTCTCAAACAGGACATCAGGTGCTACAACTACCCTACCAGTCCTCCAGTTTTCCATCCCTTGTGTATTCCATAGCTGAGGACTTCGTGGTGGGGGTTGGAGAAGAGTTTGGTAGAAATGCTGGTAGGATGCCTCCTCACAACTCTTGGTGCCCCTCCTCAGGGCCTGCTTCCAAGGGGCCAGCACCCTAACCCACTTCGTGAGAAAAACCAACAGGTGAATGAGCTGGTACGGGTAGCATTGGCTGGCCATCCACGAGCCCACTTCCTGGATGCTGACCCTGGCTTTGTGCACTCAGATGGCACCATAAGCCACCATGACATGTATGATTACCTGCACCTGAGCCGCCTGGGCTACACACCTGTCTGCCGGGCCCTGCACTCCCTGCTTCTGTGCCTGCTGGCCCAAGACCAGGGTCAGGGTATCCCCCTGCCAGAGCCCATACCCTAAGCAGCTGCCTTCCTGCAACATTAAATTCTTGTTCTTCAATTTCCTGTGCCCGTTTCCTGCTTTATGGCTAAGCCCCTTTGAATACCTTAACCTCAGCCCTAATTTGTGACTCTGCAAGTTGTTTCTGCCCATGGCAGGCATCACCAATCCATTAAGTCACTCTGCTTATTGGAGTCAGGTGGATTTCTGCTGTCACAATAGTGCCTCAAGCAGGCTCTTACTGATCAGTAACACTAGGCGTTTGCCAACACTACCTTATAGGATTGGGGTCCAGCAATTATTCTGGGAACAGTGGCCCAACAGTCAAAGCCCACCCAAAGCAGTTCTCCAGTCTTTGTACATGCTGTGGTCCTAGTTTAGATGCCTCCTATGGAAGCTTCCTGACCTGCCCACCCCACAGCAACCATCTACCCACACAGGGTATGGGTATTTGTCTCCCAGAGGGGCACTGTCTGCAGGTGGAGGGGTGTAAACCAGAAGCTCCTGGCCTGACTGCAGTGTTAGCTGAGGCCACCTGGGGGCAGCAAGTGTCACTGAGGATAGCCCAGTACTTAGGAGGACTGGCCTCCCAGCCTAGTGCCACTTCTAGGCTCAGATACCTCAGGTTCAACTGGAACATCAGGGTGAACTACTGCAGCATCATATCTGGGTCTTCCCCAAGCCCATGTGTGTTAGGTGCAGGGAAAGAGGCAGAGTAGGTGTCAGGACTCCCTGAGCACCAGGTCTGGAGAAGGGTTGCCTGGCCCACAGTGAGTCTGGGACCTGGGCCCATGGGATCCCTCTGATGTTGGGAGGTGGTGGTCCTGGCATTGCTCCCTTCATCTCACTGGGGGGACAGTGTATATAGCTCCATGGCCATGTGGGGACAGGACTGGTATAGCCAACACCCCTTCCCTCTTTAAAATGGGCAGTCACACAGGTGTGTTAAACAGCTTTAATCTCGGTCATTGCGGCTTCTCAGCACAGTAAGAAATATTGCACATGATCAACATGTTTTGTTCTGGGGATGGGGACAAGGGTAGGGGGAATCACCTTCTTAGAAAGTACAACCCAAGTTGGGAGCGCAGAGGGGTGGGGAGATAATCCTCCCCATGCCTGTGGCAAAGTGCAGGAGCCCCCACCCCCAAACTAACCTGAGTCCAGCCCCTCTGGGGAAAAAAGGGGTGCATGAACTCCCCCCTACTCCACAGGCACCTCCCTGTGGCCCAAGGCCCTCACTATCCTCCGTTTGCAGCCCTCACACAAACCATTTTGCATAAAGAACAAGCGAAAAAATCTGAAGGTTAACACACTCCAGGTTACATACAGGGGCTCAGTGGAGAGAAACTGTCCCTGCTTCCCCTTAGCTGCTCCCCATCACAGGGAGGGGGCAGTGGGGGGATAGGGATAGACAAAGGAACAGGCCTCATTCCGCCCCAAACTGGAAAGGACGAAATGGCTTTATTGGGGAGGAGGTAACCATCCTGACCCCTCCATTCCTGCCATCTATATATACTGTCCATGTCCTGAGGGGGGGGGTTACTATGGGTCCTGGGATCTTCTCAGAGGCCCCTCACCTGCCTGTGGCAGCTGTGGAGGAACCAGAGGGTGGGGGGGAGGGCTGGGGGGGACCCTCCCAACCAGGCTGTCCAGGTCCTGGCTCTGGGGGTGGAGGCAATGGTGGGGCAGCTGGGGCTGTGCCAGAGTCCGAGCCAGGTGAGGTGGGGTCAGGGCCCCCAGCAGGGCTGGGAGTGAGAACAGGGGCAGCAGCAGTGCCAGTGGGGGGCGGTCCAGGGAGGGAGGCCTCAGCTCCGGGGGGCTGCTCTGTGGGAGTGGCTGCCTGCATAATCTTCTGGCGCACTTCACGGATCTTCAACTGCAGACAGACCTTGGAGGGGAAGATATCCGCGTAGCGGGCCTGGAAGGCTGCCGTGGCCTGGGCTGGGGACAGAAGGGTGGTGGGGGATGGGGAGGGGAGGGTGAGATAGGTAGGCAGGTCTCTTCCAAGTTCCCCCACCCCAAGACCCCTAAGACATGCTTACCTGATGGGAAGAAGCCATGGTCCTGGAAGAGCTGCATGACCAGGGCCCGGCGCTGGTCCAGGGTACGCCGTAGTGATGAGTATGGCACCTTCTCATATTCTAGCTCCCCAAGCACATCCTCGGCTTCTGTACCTGGAAGCAGTGCAGGGAGCACAGTTGAGGCTACTGCAGAAGCCTGGCCACCCCACCGCCACATCAGTGTTTGAGAGTCCACCCAGCCCTCACTAAATTCTGTCATAGTGGGGTTCCAAAAGGGGACTTGCCCAGGGTCACATGGCAGTTTAGGGGCCTCCTGGACTCTAGAACCCACTCTTGACCTGACCTTTCAGCGACAACCATCCCATGTCTCCCGTCTATAATCCTGTTCCCAAGACCCCACCCCTCTTGTAGGCCGTGGGTCCCCCCACAGCTCCAGCTGCCAAGGCACTGGCACCTGTGCGGTCAAAGGTGAAGATGTCCCCTTCGCACTTGGCACTCTTGGGGGTGTTTGGCTCCGAGCTGCAGCTGGAGCGTCTCCTCATCTTGCGCTTGGGAGAGGTGGGGTCCTCAGGTGCCGAGTCCAGGTCTGGTCAAACAGAAGCAGGCTCAGAGGAGGTGGCCCCAGTCTGTCCCCAACCTATCCCAAGGCGTCCCAAGCTTGCTTACCAGTGGAGTTCTTCCTTTTCTTGCGGTAGGAGCCCAGGATGGCCCGAGGTGAGGTGGCCAGAGACTGCAGGGTGGGTGAGGGCAGCACCTCCTCAGGCCGAAACTCAGGCAGCTCAGCAAACCGCTCTTCGAAGTCCACCTCAGACAGGACCCTGCTGGAAAGCAGGCAGGGTCACCTCCCCTGCTCAGCCTGTAGCTGCCCTCTCCCCGACCCAGCCCCACACGCTCCACCACAGCCCCCAGCCCATGCTCACTTGTCCACAGAGTCAAAGGTCTTCTTCAGGGGTGGGGGCCGCACCTTCACCTTCTTGCCAGTACCAGCCGCCTCCTTGCGCTCAGGGGTGTCCCCAGCTGCCCTGCCACCACTGCCTTCACTGCTGCCGCTGCTGCCACCAGGGGCTGGGGCCGGGCTAGGAGGAGTGGGAGGCTCCCCACGGCTCTCCAGGCCCAGCCCAGGGACGCGCCAGTCCGAAGACGAGCTGGGAAATTTGCTGCCCTAGGGTGGGGATGGCAGGGAGATGGAAGACATTGGGTTCAGACTTGCTGGGGCAAAATCCAGGAACACCAAGAGATGGATGCTGACTCCCCGAGACACAGCCTTAGAGAAGGCCCAGTCATACAGTCAAGCAGGAGGGACAAGGGCACAGTTCAGACAGGCATTGCAGGGAAGGAGAGCAGGACAGAAAAGCAGATGGTAGGCCAAGGAGCAGAGCCTGCCAGGCACTCACCATCGTCTCAGGGGCCTTGGTGCTGGTCCGTTCCTCAGTAGGTGGGGGTGGTGGAGGGCTGCTCCGGGCAGTGGGAGTCCAAGTTTCTGGGGGAGGTGGAGGGGCTGGCGTTGTAGGCTGCCCTTCAAGCTCGGACTCAGGGGCAGCAGGTTCACGGGCTGTACCAGGCTCCAAAGACTGACGGGGTGCAGAGCCAGGCCGCCCAGGGGCACCTGCTTCAAAGGAGCCCACGGGAATGCTGGCGATGGCTGCCTTCACTTTCTGGGGGGGTTTGGGGGTGGGCCGCTGGGCCTTGGGGGCCACTAAGCTGTAGGTCATGGAGCCTGCTGTTGGGGAGAAGAACATTTGCTGAGCCAGGCCTGACTGAAGCCCATCCCCTAGCTCCTCTCACTCACTCCACCCTGGGATAGCCTGACACCTACCTGTTGCACTAGGGAAAGGGCTTGTAGGGGCCGGGGTGGCAGTGGCAGGGGCCGGTAGGCCCTTGGGCAGGATTGTAGCAGCAGGAGGGGTGGTGCTGGTAGCCACAGTGTAGACCAGGCCTGGGGGGGCCTGGGATGGCTGGGCCAGAGGTGCTGAGGAGGTGGTTGCAGGGCTGCCTGGATAAAATGCTGTGATGACAGGAGCTCCTGGGGCTGCACAGGTAGGAGGCAGCTGGGGGCTGGGCACAGGTGACACACCCACCTGGCCAGGAGCTAGCAGCGGGGCCTGGCCTGCAGGGAGAGAAACAAGGAGGGAGGGGCTCAAGTTAGGGTCTAGGATGCCTCAGCCCCACCCTGGGTCCCCAGCACTGCCTGCCAGGCTGCCCCTCACCTGAAAGCAGGGGCTGCACAAAGGCAGGGCCACTGGGCCCCAGCGAAGTGAAGCCTAGGGCTACTGAGTTCGTGGGCCCATATGAGGTGACTGTTCCAGCCTGGGTGGATGCAGAGCTAGTGCCCAGGGGCAGCGTGTGCCCACCTGCTGACTGCACATAGGTGATTCTGCCACAGGGAAAGTAAAGGGGGAAGAGTGAGGTAAAACCAGCTTCACCCACTCCTTCCTAGGCTGGCCTCCAGGTAAGAGCTCAGCTGCCATTACCTGGTAGAGGAGGGTAGTAGGACTTTCTGAGGCTGTGAGGTGGGTCCAGGGAGCGTGGCCGGGCTGAGGGGCGGCACCAGGCCGCTGGGTGTACTCACAGGCACTGGCGTCAGCTGGATGATCTGTAGACAAGGGCACCCACAGGCTACAATGAGTGGAAGACCCAGAGTGGGGCAAGGAAGGACCAAGACCTTAGAGAGTGGGTCTCAGTAAAGACAGGGAGCTCAAACTTGGAATCAGAACAAAGAGGAAAAAGACAGCAAGAGGTGGGGGGCAGAAAAGGAACAAGATTGCAGACACTGGGGTCAGAATCAAGATGCACAGAGATGCTGGGGGGAAGATGGCAAGACAGTCCCACAAACAGGCAAGAAGTGGGGAAAGAGAAAGACCAAAGGAAAGGCAGAAAAAACCCACAGGACACGCAGACCAATACCAGGAGAGAAATGAGGGATAGGTGGGGCCTTCCTTACCTTGCTGGGTGGTTGGGCGCCATTCTGCACAGGAACTGAGAAGGGTGGGCTCACCAGGGGCAGTGGCTGGCCGGCCCCTCCACCCCGAACTGACATGCTAGGGGTGGCCAGGGGCACTAGTACCTTCCCAGGTAGCAGCTGGGCTGAGCCACCTGGGGGCGGGGCCTGCACAGGAGAAACCGACTGGGCTGCAAGAGGTGAGAGAGGAGGTTACAAGGGAGCCAAACAGGCCTGTGGCCCCTCTCCTTGTGCTGCCCGGCCCAGGCCTCACCTTTGGGGGGTGGGGCAGAGGGTACAGACTGCAGGATGGGGATGCCAGGAGTGGGTGCAGTGGCAGCCAGGACTTTGCCGTTGGTGGAGGTGCCCGGTGGGAGGGTGAAACGGATGCTGGTGGTAGGTGCAGGGCCAGGAGTCGCTGCCTTGGTCCCAGGGGCTGGTGCTGGGGCAGGCGCCACTTGAAGCTGCTGGGGCAGCGTGGGCAGGATGTACTGCACCTGGGTGATTCCCCCAGCCTTGCCCAGGGCACCTGGCTGTAGAATACCCAGGGGCACTGGCCCATTGGGGCCACTCCCAGCACTTGCTCCCGAGCCTGCAGTGGCCCCACTGCTAGCAGCCCCCTGAGCAATGAACTGGACAGCAGGGGGCGCCGGGGTTCCATAGCCTGGGGTACCCACCAGCAGGTTGGTGACAGTGGCAGGTGCCTTCCCCACAGTGCCCAGTAAGGGCCCAGCCACCAGATGTGGAGCTGGAGAAGTGGCTGCTGCTGACTTCTTGTCCGAATATACTAAGCTGACACCCAGTGGGGAGCCCCCAGGTGCCCGGGACCCAGTGACCATCTCAGTCCTAGCACCTGTTGTGTCATTTGGAGATGCTTCTGCCCGGCCAGAGGTGGGAAAGGGCTTGGAGGCGATGGGTACAGGAGTGCTGCTGACAGGCCGTACCACATTGGTGACCATGGTGGCAGCTGTGCGGGACAGGGGGGCTGCTGGGGCCCCATAGGCCAGCGATGGGGCTGGAGCTGAGGGCATGCGGGCTCCGCTGCTGCCCTCTCGTTCCTCCTTGTTTGGAGACAGGACCAGTGTCTGCAGGACACTACCTCCCCCACCAGGAGGTGCTGCAATAACTGAGGGGCCTCCTGACTCCAGGCTCCCGACACTTTCAGGTCTTTTGCGCCGGAAGGTGGTAGGATCCGTTGGAAGGAAGCGGGTGGCCTTGGAAGGTGTCACTGGGACCCCTGCCCCAGGGGGTGGGGGCCGCAGTGGGCCTGCTGTGCTGCCTTGACCTGACTCCTGGGCCTTGAAGGTCCCTGAGCCCACTGAGAAGGAGGTGACTGCTGACGCTGAGGAGGCAGGTGAGGACGAGGAGGAGGATGGGGTGGGCCCATAGCCTTTGCCAAAGGCTGCAGGTGGATCTGGAGGCCCTGGGGGCTCAGGGTCCAGTGACGGACGGCAGTGGGTAAAGGAGGAACGGATCACAGGTGAGAACACCTTCCGGCCAAAGCTCTGGGTAGAAGAAGAGACGCAACTGTGTCAGTGAGCCTGAATACCCATATCCTGCTTGTCCTTGTACCACCAAGTAGCCGGGCCAGCCAAAGCCTCCATTCATCCAACCTGTGACACAATTCTCCACAGGGCAAGTATGAATAGTTTGCCCCCTCTGGGCCTTACTTTCTCCCTGTTAACACACACAGGAGCAGATATTACCTCCCCCCACTCCTTTTAGAGCTGGGTGAGACCAGACTGCACCAAGTCCCAAGCCCTCACCTTGCTGCCCTCTGGATCCTCCCCAGAGCTATCGCCACTCTCGCTGTCGGTTACCCGTTCCTTGCACTTGAGATCAATGTCAGTGGTGCCAAAGCCATCATCAGCTGAGAGAACAGAAGGAACAGCATTGGCAAAGAGGTCAAGTATAGGGCTGGAGGGACAGTCTGGAGCCCAGGATCTGGCCTCAGCTCTGCCCCGAGCCAGCAGTAAGTTATGTCCAGGAATGCTGTTCCTCAGCCCAGGGTGCGCCCACCTGCCCCAGCATGCAGTAACAGCACCTAACACTGTTTGTGCCCAATGGCCTGGCCATGCCTGTATCCTCCTGGTATCCTGTCTGGCCAGGGGCTTCCCAAGGGCAGTGCTGGGCTTACTCAGTAGGGCCTGAACTGAACATGCCTGCGATCATAAACAAATGTAGAAGGGGAAAAAAGACAGGGACCTGAGGACGTGGATACAATCTCTACCCACCCTCCAAACATTAGCCTGCTGGCCCCTGGGCAGGATTCTGAGCCCTGCAACTGCTCACCAATGACATCATCATCCCCTTCCTCCTCACAGATGACCATGCGTTCCTCATCACTAGTCATGTCCTCACTGGCGGCACGCTGGGAACGGGAGGCTCGGGTGGGCAATAGTGGAGGCCGCCCACTGGCCGCCAGGGCACCTCCCTCCCCAGGGGCTGTGAAGGGGGCTGGAGGCCCATACTGTGTGGAAGGCTTCGGGCCAGAGAACGATGCAGGGCCAGACACCATCTGTATGACAGGTGCAAAGAGAGTTCAGCCAGGGTTGTCACCTTGGGAAGCCTTCCCTGCCTGTCTCTCCCACCCATCTTGCACCCCAGACCTGAGTCAGCTCCTGTAATGCCTGGCTGTCTACATCTCCACCATCCAGGCTATGGACCCCACTATGGGAAAAGGCCCGGGGACGAGCTGAGCCAGGGCCTCCAACTGTATGCAGACGGTCTGTCCCACAGGAGCCACTCCCTGGAGCCTTGGGGTCCGAGCTCAAGAGGGTCTGGGCAGCAACAGACAGGAGCTCTGAGGACACTGCAGAGTAGAAGATGACAAGTGTTGCTGTCAGGAAGCCTCTCACCTGCACCTATACTGGCCGAGCCACTCCCAGGTATTTCTAGGTACTGGGCAGAAGCAGGTTGAAATTCCTTGGGCCACCCAGCCATCAGCCCAGCATCTCCTTCCCACTGGTTCCTCCCCTCTGGGACTGCAAAGAGCAAGCCCATTGCTCCCCAGGAGGCAGCTCTTCTGACAATAAGAAAGCCTGGAGGCGAGTTCATGTGACATTGACTATCGCATCATCACCCTGAGTTGTGTGCTGACCCACAGGATTGCACTGGAAAAGAGTCTCAGCACAGTGTCAGGCACACCTGACACCCTCAGTCAGTAGAAGTACCAATGAGGGGCTTAGGAGCCAGTCAAGCTGAGCTTTAACTTCTGGCTCTGCCAGTTACTAGTGTTCTGTAACTTCAAGCAAATGGTTTTACCTCTATGAGCCGCAGTTTACTCAACTGGAAAATGGGGTCTGGAAGACAGGGTGTGGTTTTGAACCTAGAAATTATACTCTCCTTGATGCCTGCTATGTAGTAAATACTTAGGGACAGTTAGTAACAAGATTGCTTGCTGTTTGAGAATTTTATGTTTGGACCTCTATGAATCCTTCACATGGGACAAGTGCTGGTTCCTCTGTGGATAAGGGTCCTCAAATAAAAGTAACAGGGCAGAGAGAATCTTCTGGGGCAAGGAGTGAGCAAGCAATGGGGTAGCCGGCGGCTCCCAGGAAGGGAGATGGCAGGGCAGGAGAGCCAAGGAGCTAACCTCCGGGGGCAGCAGCGGTGCCTGTCTCGGACATGCTCCGCTCTCGCGTCTCCTTGTGCCCTCCTGCCAGCCCCAGGCTCGTGGGCTTGGCCTCTGAACTGGACTTCTTCCGGTCCTTGTTGCACCACTTCCAGTCTGGATGGGCTTTAAAGTGGGCCTCTTTCACCTGGCAGAGAGGGCAGGGAGACCCTTCAACTCACCCACTCACCAGAAGAAGCTGGGGAGGAGCCAAGAGGAGGAGGGATTACCTGGAAGGCCAGGTCATGGTACTTCTGCTTCTCCTTGGGCCCCAGGGCATACCACCACTCGCCCAGGATCTTGCTGACGGTCCGGTTGTCCTGGTTGGGGTGACGCTGGTGGACCAGGGCCCGATGCCGCTTGCTAAAGATCATGAAGGCATTCATAGGCCGCCGGATATGGTCCTTCTCCCGCTACAACAGACACAGGCCCAAGTGGGACAATTAGGACTAAGGAGACAGGCTTGAGTGGCCACAGGATGAGCTGGGCACAGGTGAGGAAGAGGCACCTTGTTGGGGCTGCGTCCATCCTTTTCCGAAGATGAGTCTCGTTCCTTGGGCAGGGCACTGAGAGATTGGGTCCGGCGTTTACCAGGTGGCAGAGGCAACTGGATCTCAGGAGACATGATGGAGAGGAAGCTGTGGAGGGAGTGGCAGGAATGATGAGAGCCATGTCTCTGGCTATCTCACCTCCTAGTCCTAATCCTCAGGGTACTCACGCATCATCATGGTCACTCTCCGTCTCGCTGTCCAGCCGTGGCTCTCCTGGAGGGCCAGGGGTCTCCTCCTCAGTCGTGGGAGGGGGACCTTTTCCAGGTTCCACCACCCCCAAAGCGTGGGGGGGTCCGGGCCCTGGGCTCTCAGGGCATGTAGCTCCAGGGGGCCTTCCAGGGTCTGCATTCCCCGTCCCACCTGGTGGCTGCTCATGAGCAACAGCTGCTGACTCAGCAGGTTCTGGGGGCAGAGAGGAAGATCAGAGGACTCCTGGGCCACCTCAACTCCATCCCTATGCCTTCCCATAGCCCCCCACCACTCACCTTTGCTCTGGTTGGAGGCCACTGGGTGGCTGGCAGGTTGCTGGGCCTCACTTGGCTGCACGGAGGGGTCAGGCTGGCTGGGGGCCAGGAAGGGGACTAAGGAGTGCCAGGGGAACACGGCCACAGAGCGAGGTTCCACATTTGTCCACACTGTGGGAATGATCTAGCTGAGCTGTGCAGCAAGAGAGCTTGGCCTTGACCCCCAACCCAAGCTTTTTTCTACCCTGGACAAGGTAACTCCACCTCTCCTTTACATCCCTTTTCCCTAGCCCTGAGGCTCTTATGCTCATGCAAGCGACATCACTCAGGAAAAACTCCTCCCTAAAAGGTTTCTAGGTTTACAAAAAAGAAAATAGAAGCAAAGAAGGGAAAGAGTCCTCTCATCCCACTCCCTTCCCTGACTTCCACCAGCCCTGCCACCAGGGACCAGGCCAGAGGAATGAATGGCTCATGTCACAAACCAGGCCATCTTTGATTGCCATCCCACACTCCCAAGGCCCCAAGACCTCAGCAAATCTGGGGACCCTCCCCCAGCTATGTCATAGTCCCAGAACCCATGCTGCCATTTGACATAGCCCCTCACCTCAGCCTCATACGCCCCCTCTTTATAGAGACAGATGCCCTTCTCCTTCCCCTTACCCATGGGAATGGAGTCTCCCTTCTCCTCCCTCCCTTACCCATGGGAATGGAGTCTTGGGTCTTTCTCCCTGCCTCCCTCTTCCTATCACAGGCCCCAGGAAGCCAGACCTGCCCTTCCCAGGCTAGGCACAGGTGGCCCCCAGCATCTCTCCCTTAACCCCCAAAGAGAATCTACTGCCCATGAAGACACCTCCCAGCCTTGCTCCCTCTAAAGTCCTGAGCATATCTTAAGGGCAATGCTCAAGCCCAGAAAGAGAGGAGGGTGTGGTAAACTCTCAAGAAAAGGAACAGACAATGGGGCAGATGGGAGAACTGTTACAAGTCTCTGCCCAGAGAAGGCAAAAGTGCCGGATGCTGCCTTGAGGATACACACAAGAAGCCACTTCCCTCACCAGGAGCTGGTCTCAGAGGTCCCACCTTCAGCCTCAGGAGCTGGGTGGCTGGCTGGACTCCAGGGGCTGGCAGAGGCTAGAAGTGGGCTTTCCTCTCACTGCCAGCTGCCTGGGGGAAGTGGAACCAGCAGGAGAGGCCCCTGCTGGGGGAAGCCGATGAAAAGAGAAGGGAGGAGGGAAACGCCCTAGCCCTGGTCTCCATCATTCCAGGCCTCCACCTGATCCAGACCACTCTGACCTGGGATTACCCCACCCCCATGCCTTCAGAAACCTGGAGTAGGGGAGCATTCTATGAGGCACTGGTCCCAAGACCTGATTCTGTAAAGGCTGACAAAAGAAAAAGTAGGCATCAGAACCAGAAAGGAATAAGGAAGCTAGCACTGGAAAGGACTTAAGACACTATGACAACCCTGTTCCCTAACCCTGGGGCCCTGGGGACACAAACCCCGTAACAGTCCCCAGGGACCTGGACCTGTCTGGTCCTTCACAAAGATAGTTCTGAGGACCTGCTCATCATCTGTTGGGTGGGGAAGAAAGGGCCCAGCAGACAACAAGGAATGGTCCTTTGGTCCTGCCCCCCTTGAACTCCTTCCCAGTGCACTACCCTCAAGGATCTTGAGTCTCTCTCCGCAAAGCTCACCACAAACACCTCAGCCCAACAACTGTTCTGAGCTCACTGAGAACAGTGCCTCACTCACTTCCCAAGCTAGCCTCACTACTCAATGGCAGCCTCTTCCCTCCGCCTAACCCACACTTAGGGTCAAGAGGTCTCAAGTTGCTCAAATTCAAATCCATGCTCCCAAGCCAGTTACTCCACACCTCCAATGACAACGGACTTGTTTCATCCCATCACCTGAACACCGCGGTACCCCAGCTACTCCCCACTCTCATCACTCCACTACACTCCCACTTGCTGTCACTAACCACTTGACCTGCTGTCACTAAGCACTACAGCGGAGCTGTTAACTTTCCTGTCACCTCTTTACTCTGCTCCTACCATTCTCCTACTATACCCCCATCACCGTTACTCCGCATTTAGCACCCCAACACCTTGACCCCTGTAGTCCCAGGTCCCAGGCACTACTGACCGAACATGCCGAGGCCACGGGAGGCCGCGCCTGATGCGGGCACCAGGGGCCTGTGGGCTGAGTACATGGTCCGGCACGGGGGACGGGCCGGGGCTCGAGCCTCACCGGCCGCCTCCTCTCGACCCGCCGCCGGCTCCTCGGTCGCCGCCGCCGCCGCCGCTCCGGCCCGGAGGGTGCTGGAGGCCGTCGCCGCATGCCCCCCCCCGCAGACCCCCCTCCGGCTGCCCCACGCGGGGGGTCTCTGCCGGGCGCGCCTGCGCACAGCGCCGCCTGCCTCCCGCCGCCCGGGGGGCGGGGGAGGTCAGCGCGCGCCGGCCCCGCCCCGCCCCCCGGCGCGCGCGGGGGCCGTCACGGGGCGCGCGGCACGGGGGCCATCGGCACCGCCCCCTCCCTTTCCCTCCTCCCGCGCCAAGCCCGGCGGGCGGGGCAGGTGGGGCGGGGCGCGGCGCGCGTGCGCAGCCCCCTCCCTTCCCCGCTCGCTCGCTCGCTCGATCCCTCCCTCCCTCGCAGCTCCGGTGGGTAACGGCTCTGGCCTCGCGAGCTCCGGCTGCCGGCGCCGCCGCCCAGCTTTTCTGAGCCCCGAGTCCGCGACTCAGCGCCGGGTCGCCCTCCGGCCCCGGGCGGATAGACGGACCAGCGAGCGTGCGTCCGTGCGCTCCGAGCAAGCCCCGCGCCGAACCACCGCCGCCTCCCCGCCCCACCACTACTACGCGCTCCCCTCCCCCCGCCGCGCCTCCCCCCGCCCTTTCCCCGCTTCCCCCGCGGCCTTCCGCGCAAGCCCCGCCCCCTGCACACGAGCCCATTGGCTGCCGCCGCCGCGCGCGG